>SNQJ01S0032939.1:57204-72394 GCA_010110895.2 Picea sitchensis
ATCCAACATGACTTTTACAACCACATGATATTGTTGAATTGAAATGGGAGGTCATTTGGATGGATTTAATTGTTGGATTTCCTTTGATGACAATGAGAAATGATTTGATTTTTGTGGTAGTCAACACTTTATTCCAGTGCACACTTTATTCCAATGCATACGACATATCAAGTGACAAACATATCTATAGTGTTTTTCAAAGAAATTGTGAGATTACATGGAGTACGAAGAAGTATCATATCTTATTGAGGATCGATGTTTACAATACAGTTTTGGACTAGTTTCCAAGAGGTCTTGGGAACACAACTAAATTTTAGTACAATGTATCACCTTGAGACATACTGACAAACAAAGAGAACAAACCAGATTGTGGAGGATATGTTGAATATGTATGTAATGGATCAAAAAAAATGTTCGGAAGACTTCTTTCCATTGGTAGAGTTTGCATATAACAACAACTACCAGGGTACAATTAAGATGACACCATTTGAGTTTCTTTATGGCCGACTATGTTGGATGCCATTGAGCTGGGATCAAATCGAGGATAGGGTCTGGGTGGGGCCAAAATTGATGCAATAAATTGAATAAGAGTTTCATTTGATAAGAAAAAAGATTAAATAAGTGCAAGATCGACAAAAGAGTTACGCATATGTGCATCACATTGATCACAGTTATGAGGTTGTTGAAATAGTTTTCTTGTGGGTATAATCACATAAGAGTTAGTTTAAGTTTGGAAAGGGTTACAAACTCTCTCCTAGATTTGTGGGACCTTTTCGAGTTCATGGAAAGGAAAGGAATCGTGGCTTATCGACTAGCCTTTCTTGATTCTTTGAGGCACATGCACTGAGAAGACTTATTCTTTGAGGACACTTGCATGCAAGTGATTCGGTTCTATATATGATTGGTTGTTGTGATTTTGATTATGAGATATTGTGGATTTGATGATATGTTATTTTGTTTCATTTACATCGACATGTGTTATTGAATGAGTTATCTTGAGTGTGAAGGACTCTGGACGTTGAGGATGTCGAGGTATCGATGGAACTCCTTGGACTCTGGATCAAGTCAAGGAGTGGATTGTTAGGATTTAAATATTGTTGATGTGACATATGTATATATGATTAGATATTATGATGTTGATTTTTATTGATGACATGATTCATTAATGGATGCATGCTAACGATATCTTTCTGACCAGACTCACATTTGGAGTAAAGGGGTCATGCACACCAATGAGAGACATTGAGGGAGAGGTATGGTAGCAACCCTCCCACAACCTACTAGCACTCCCACCATGGCTCAAACTGTAGTTTCATGATTACCTAGTTTGAGAGACTGGCAATGTTGTGAGGGTAGAAAATGACAGTTGCTCACGATGATTCTAAGGGCCACGCAATATGGAAAGGTACTTATTCCTTAGAGGCCCTTAGTATCCCACAAGATCATCTGACGCAGTATTGACTTTAGGGGTTTGATGTCTACCAAATTCACTAAGGAGGCAAGTGGCACCCTTGGAGCATGTAGTGCGTCTTGAAAGACACATTGTGCAAAGAAAACGGAAAGAGGCGAGTGGCACCCTTGGAGAATGTAGTGCATCATGAAGGGCACGTCATGATCTGAATTGGTAAGTTAATAAACCTAGTGCCTAGAAAACCATGCCTCCTTAGGACCTGGTCGACCTTAAATCAATCATGTGTGAAGAAAAGTTTAATAACTATTTTTTTCCCTCAAGAACTATCGCCAAGCCTAGTGAATTGAAAACCTAGGTCTCAGTAGAACCTAAGAACAAAAAAAAAAAAATTAGACATATAATAGGGAGGGGGTAAAGAAAGTTCAAGCATTAATAATTAAAATGGAAATTTTAATAAAGGATTAATTAATAAGATGGGTATTTGGTTGTTTTTGTCTAAACCTGCTAATTTTGAAGTTAGTTATAAAAAGGGGAAACTTTAAGAAAAAGGGAAACTTAAAGAAAAGTGGGGAAACCTAAGGAAAATGGGAAACTTAAAGAAAAGGGGAAACTTAAAGAAAAAGGGCAATGTCTAACTTAGTGAGAAATCTAGCCTTTGGAACTTTCTATTTATGAACTCAACTAGGAATTAAGTAAGGCGTAATTCATTTAAGAATTGTAAGGGAATACTGTGACACCGAGGAGCATTTTTAGGAACACTTTTGAGTGGGTGAGGGAAATAGGAATATTTAATTAATTAATAAAATTGATTTTCTGGTGCAACTAGAGGATCGGGTGACATGTGTACATGGGATCTTTTTCCTAATTAAATAATTGAAAAAGGAATCTAATGAGGGTTGGGAAACTAATGAATAATAAACTCTATAAAGGAGATGGCAGAGGAGGAGTAGGGAACACATATGGCTTGTGTAACGTTATGTTGTTGAAATTTCATTGACTGAACTTTCTCTTCTGGGAGTTCGGATACCCAGCTCGGGTAACGAGTGGTAGGTCGACCTTGCGAGGCGAGCTGCGAGCTAGTGTTATTTGGTATTGTGTATGTGTCCCCTTTGTGGCTCCAGGGGCTCAGGGGGAAAAATCATACCCCTAGTGTTGGCTGGGAGGTACCGATGAGGTCACATTGGTTAGCAAGCGGGAGATGGATGAAGCGCATGCGGGACAATGAATTTGAAGCATTCACATTTGGCTATGGTACACACATGTATATTTGTATTGAATGGTAGTAAAATTCCCTATATGTGAATCTCTCCAACGTCGAAATCACACTTGCATCATGGTGTTAAAAATTAGTAAATTTTCTATCCTGCCAATTTACGCTTGTGAAATTTGGATGAAGGGTAGTTAAATTATGTTCCTGCACCTTCAGTTAAGGTACTTCTATGGTGATAAATTTTATGTTTTATTCAACGTAATACTATCTAGATATTTCATTTTTCTTCTTTCAGCGAATTTGTCTTGAATAGCCCAACATTTTATGATCAAAGAATTCTAAGTTGGATGAAGGGTAATTAAATTATGTTCCTGCACCTTCAATTAAGGTACTTCTATGGTGCTAAAGTTTATGTTTTATTCAACGTAATACTATCCAGATATTTCATTTTTCTTCTTTCAACGAATTTGTCTTGAATAGACAAACGTTTTATGATCAAAGAATTCTAGGTTATCCCAGCCTTATGTTCATTGTACCTTTGATTGATTCCAATGGCGAACCCAAACTCTGAATGTAAATGACTTCTCTATGTTTTTTTTTATTGTTTTTAATACAAGAAAAAATGTGTTTTTATCATATCTTCCTTTATACTTTAAGTTATTAGTCCATTCCTGAGCAGTCGACCAGGAGCTAAATCAATTTTCTTTCACTCCGTTGTTAAAGATTTAGATTCAAATTCCCTTCTTTCCTATTCATGGATAATAAGCGTAAGATCATTTCTCTACCCAACAAGGAATTCTCTCCTAGGCGTTTATTTCCTCCTTAGCCTCTGCGATTATTATGATTTATTTCTCTGTGAACTCATGCTTCCACACAATGATTTTGGGGATGTATCTCTAGTTCACCAAATGTTTTATCTCCTTTGCGACCCACAACTGCATTTTTATTGCTATGTTTTTCCTTATTCTGCATTTTTTTTATGCTGTGCCTTTTTATTACTATGTGAATTACTTCATTTCCTTTATTCACATTGTTGGGAGTTGAGAGTGTACTGAGTTTCCCTTATGTGAATGCATTGACTGTTGAATTTTTTTATAACCTGGTTAACTCATCCTGCATGTTACCTATTCTGGCAAAAAATTTATAATTTGTGAATGGCCTGAGGAGGACTATGTGGTGTTTTAATCCCTGCGACTGTTCTGAATAGTGTTACAATTAGCTCTACTCAATTTTTTTTTTTCATTTCAATTTACCACACCATATCCCTAGAAGATTGTCTCTATGATGACTACTCAAAATTATTGGTAAGCATTACGTTGTAAATTGAGATTCCTTGGCGGAACTTGTTGACCATTTCTTGTAAGTCTTGCTATCCATCAATAAGAAGGTTAGTTTCTTATGCACTTAGAATTTTCTTTCCTTGCCTTGCCTTAAATGGTGAAAATCGATGAGAACCTGGGATTGAGCGTTTCTTATGTGTCCTGGAGGTCCTAACCTTGCAGGGTAGGATGGGCGGGTAGTCATTTTTATTGTGCCTAATTGACTATCACATGTTTCATCTAGTGGCATGATGTTCTAGTGTGTTGGGTCATTGTTTTCTATTGCATGATTTGTGTGCATTATGTTCATTGTCAAGTTGTGTTGATTAATTGTTTTCGTTGTTACTTTCCTACTAAAAAAAAAAATTCACTTTGTTTGTGTCACATCTAGTCGTAATGATGGGGGTATTTACATAAGGTATCAAAGATGGTTCGACCCACGACTTGGGATCACTACGGATTCCGTTGATTAGATAATTGATTATGATGTCACTAATTAAATTGATTTTTATTCATGCAGGTAATCATGGTTAAAGGACGTCGTAGAGGCATATGACAGGGTGGTAGGGGAGGAGGTGTGACGCCCCCTGTAGAATCCACGCTTGAGGGATCTCACCCCAACAGAGACAAATAGGTTTTCAGGAAGGAAGAAATAGATGTGGGTGATGTGGTTGGGATGAGGAGGTCCTTTCAGTGGATGTCTGAGGAACTGATCAGCCATTTGGATAGAGATGAGTCAACGGATTTCTTTGGTGCCCTAGACGGCACAGCCGCCGAGGCATGGTTGGAGAATATGGTGATGTGATATTCACTTCGCGACTATACCTCCAACATGAAGGTTCGCATGGTGGTCTTTCAATTGAAGGGGAGCTCTCTTCTATGGTGGAAGATGATTCTACCACAATTGAACATGGACATCAAAGACTTGTCATGGGAACTATTTGAGGAACAGTTCTGAGAGAGGTATCTATCTGAGGAATTCATTGAGAGTCAACTTAACGAGTTCAGTTCCTTATTACAAGGTTGTCGTACGGTGCCTGAGTATGAGGCCCATTTTATGGATCTACTTTAGTATGATCCACACCTGAATACTGAGAAACTTAAGGTCAATAGGTTTTTGTTTGAAATTAATGTCAGCATTCGTGCAAAGGTTAGGATTATCATGCCTCAAAACTTGCATAATGTTGTCCAGAAGGCCCTCATAGAAAAGGAGGATCTTATCAGCGGGGGTCAGAGAAGGACTCCAACGAGACCAGCAGAACATGTGTCATCTGGGGCACTGCATCATCAGACACCAACTAGAGATTCACTAGGATGTTGAGGCACTCAGAGAAGATCCAGATACATTACACCACGGTGACTGACGCCTCAGTAGATGACTCCTTACATAGGACCATAGCTTCAACAACAACGTCGACCACATCAACAACAGTATAGGCCTGTTCAATAGAACATACCAAGGTTCCAGGTTAGTGGTCCGTCATCTTCTACTTAGAGTACCAAGAGTACTAGACCGAAAGAAAGGGTGTTGGACATTTGGAGAGCCACATTACCTGTGGGACTTCCTAGTGGAGAGGACCAGAGCATCTGGATCAGTCAGACCCACTATCGAGGGAGATATGGTCAAGGCCCATCCGATTCATGCAGCAGTGAATAACCTCCACGCAGATCACCAGTCGACTATGCTCGAGATGTGAGGTATCGTCATTGACCAGACCCTTAGTATTTTGATAGATCTAGGTGCTATGGAGAGTTTTATTTCTAGTGTAGCACTAAAAATAATTAAGGTAAAGGAAGTCAAACAAGATGATTTTAGCTTTGTAGAAATGGCTTCGGGAGCTCAACATAAGGTTTGTGGGAAGGTTACAGGTTGTAGCCTTAACCTGGGAGATTGTTTCACTAGAGCCAACCTGTATGACACAACATTAGGGTCTTATGACGTCGTGATCGGTAAGACAAAACAATTGATCTTGGTCGATGACGAGGGACAAGGATATGTGATTGTAGGTGAGAACTAGGGAGTCTCCCTGAGGTTCATCTCTTCCTTATAACTAAGGAAGATCATGTGCAAGAGATGTAATCTATATTCAATCCTTGTGTTAAACGAGAAGGGAGTAGTGGAAGGTCTAGAAAACCTTTTGGTGGTGTGAGAGTTTGCAGATGTCTTCCCCGAGGATTTACCTGGGATGCCACCATAGAAGGAAATGGAATTTACCATCGACCTAAAACTAAGAACTGAACCAATAGCAAGAACGCCCTATCGGATGTCGACCCTAGAGTTAAAGGAGTTGAAAATTCAACTGAAGGAGTTGTTGGACCTAGGACTTATACATCCAAGTGTGTTATCTTGGGGTTCTCCTGTTATATTCATACATAAGAAGTATGGGCCATGGATATTCTATATTGACTACTGCCAATTAAAAAAGACAACGATCAAGAATCAATATCTATTGCCGAGGATTGATGATCTCTTTGATTAGATGAAAGGCGTGAAGGTGTTTTCAAAAATCGACTTGAGATCACAGTATCACCAGTTACGGATCAAGGAGGACGACATCCCTAAGACCTCCTTTAAGATGGGTTTTGGACATTACAAGTTTACAATTTTTCCTTTTGGACTGACAAACGTGCCTGGGGTATTTAGGAGCTTGATGAACGGGGTGTTCTGTGAACACTTGGACAAATTTTTCAAAGTATTCATTGACAATATTTTGATATATTCTCGGATGATGGAGGAGCATGACGAGCACTTGCGCTTTCTCCTACTGTGTCTTCCAGAGAATTTTTTTTTTGGGAAACTGCATAAATGTTCATTTTATTAATTGAAGATTCATTACTTAGGGCATGTCATCTCCAGTGAAGGTATCATTCTGGATCCAACAAATGTCAAGCCAATTATGGAATGGCCTGCGCCGAAAAATTTCCTTGAAGTGCATAGCTTCATCGGTTTAGCGACATACTATCGACGGTTCGTTGAGGGTTTTTAGAAGATAGCGAATCCGATCATGGAATTGCAGAAGAAGAAAAATAAGTTTTTTTGGACCGCGAAATGCACGAAGGCATTTCGGAGGCTGAAGGAGTTGTTGACAAAAACACTGATACTAAAGGTCCCTATCATGGATGCAAACATATTGGTATGCACTGACGCATCCAAAGAAGGCTTAGGAAGAGTCTTTATGCAAGACGATCGAGTGATTGGTTACATCTCGAGAAAGTTGAGAAGGCATGAGGAGAACTATGTAACGCACTATTTGGAGTTGTTAGCCATTGTTTATGCCTTGAGAGTCTGGAGACACTACTTTATTGGATGAAAAATTTAACTAAAAATGGACCACTTTGGTCTACAACACATATTTACGCAAAGCAACTTTAAAGCATGACAACGATGTTGGTTAGAATATCTTAACGAGTACGATTTCAAGATTACGTACATAAAAGGAATAGTGAACAGAGTGGAGGATGTGTTGAGTCAGAGACCATGCATATTTTTGGTAATGCATCTTCAGACGAATCTACGTGAAAAGATCATCACTTTACAGTGCGACGATGACTGGTAAAAATAGTCAATGAGTTTATCAGACAGAACACAATGATCGTACCAAAATTTGAGGGATTTACTATGGACAACGATGGATTATTGAGACTTAAAAGTCAAATTTATGTACCACCCAATGACGAGTTGAGGATTTTGATTCGAAATGAGGCTTATAGAGCAGTGTACATGGCTCATCCTGGAGTCACGAAGATGAGGGCTGACCTTAAACACTTATTCTTCTAGAAAGGAATGAAGGAATACATAGTCAACTACATGGAAAGATGTCTAGAATGTCAGTAGGTGAAGGTTGAACCTAGAAATTTGGTAGGATTACTACATCCACACGTTATTCCAGAATCTAAATGGGAGGTCATTTCGATGGATTTCATTGTTGGATTGCCACTGTTGGCAAGGAGACATGACTCGATTTCCATGGTAGACATCACTCTAACGAAGAGTGCTCATTTTATTCCTATGTGTACGATGTATCCGGCACCTGACATAGCTATAGTTTTCATCAGTGATATTGTGAGGCTGCATTGTGTGCCTAAGAGGATTATATTCGATAGGGGATCAATGTTTACATGACGATTTTGGACTAGTTTCCAACAGGCCTTCGGAACCCAACTTAGATTTAGTACTGCGTATCACCCAGAAAAAGATGACCAGACCGAGTGAAGAAACCAAATCTTAGAGGATATGTTGTGTATGTACGTGATGGACCAACAAAATCATTGGGAAGAATTCTTTCCATTGGTATAATTTGCATATAACAATAGTTACCCAATCACCATTAATATGGTGCCTTTCGAGTTTCTTTACGGGCGACCGTGTCAGACACCTTTGTGTTGGGATCAACATGAGGATAGGGTCTTGGTGGGACCATAAGCGATCCAAGAAATGGAATATAAATTGAAAACAATCATACAAAGGATCAAGGAAGTGCAACATACACAAGATAGTTATGTCGATTTTAGTTATGAAGTTGGCGATTGAGTCTTTTTAAGGGTGAAACTGCATAAGAGTTCGATCAACTTCGGAAAGGGTGCTAAAATATATGTTATGTTCGTGTGACCCTTTGAGATTGTGGAAAGGAAGGGGCCCCTGGCGTATCAAATAGCCTTGCCTGTTTCTTTGAGCCGTATGCACGATGTTTTTCACGTATCTGTTTTGAGACATTATGTTAGTGATCCTACACATGTTATTGACATGAGTTCCTTGTAGGTATTGAAAAAGGGTGCACTCATGGCGGAGCCAATATTCATCCAGGACCATCGCATTCTAAATATACAATGTCGAACAATAGATTAGGTCAAGGTATAGTGGGACAACTATAGTCCACACTCGACGACCTGGGAGGACGCATATGATATGCTTACAAAATTTAAATTTTTAATTGATAAATAGACTTATGATACTGTGATACACTTTATTTCAGCAATAATTACTGTGAAACTTCGGGACAAAGTTTAAACCAAGAGGGGGGTGTATGTAACATCCCTCTCTTGCTTGCACTGAGGAGACTTATTCTTTGAGAACACTTGCGTGAAATTCATCCAATTCTATATACAATTGGGTTTTTTTATTATGATTATGAGATATTGTGGATATGATGATATGTTATTTTGTTGCATTTACATCAACAAGTGATATTGACTGAGTTCTCCTAAGTGTGTAGGACTTTGGATGTTGAGGATGTCAAGGCATCAATGAAACTCCTTGGAATCTGGATCGAGTCAGGGAGTGGACTATTAGGGTTTGAATGTTGCTAATGTGACATATGTATATATGATTAGATATAATGATGTTGATTTTTATTGCTAACATGATTAATTGATGGATGCAGGCTGACGATAGCTTACCAAATAGACTCAAATTTGGAGTAAATGGGTCATGCACGACAACCAGAGACATTGAGGGAGAGGTGTGGCAACAACCCTGCCACATCCTACTAGCACTCCGGCTGTGGCTCGAACTGTAGGTTAATTATTACCTAGTTCAAGAGACCCATGATGTTGTGAGGGAAGATTATGATAGTCGCTCATGATGATTATAAAGGGTGCGTAACAAGGCAATGTCCTTATTCCTTAGAATCCATTAGTCTCCCACAAGATCACCTGACGGAGTATTGACTCCATAGGTTTGAATTCTATCAAATTCAGTCAAGAGGTGAATGGCACCCTTGGAGCACGTAATGTGTCTTGAAGGGAACATCGTGAAAAGAAAATAGAAAGAGGCGAGTGGCACCCTTGGAGCATGTAGTGCGTCCTGAAGGGAACGTCCTGATCTTAACTGGTAAGTTAATAAACCTAGTGCCTAGAAAACCATGCCTCCTTAGGAATTGGTCGATCTTAAATGAATGATGTGTTAAGAAAAGTTTAATAACTAATTTTTTCCCCTAATAACTATCGCCAAGCCTAGTGAATTGAAAAACTAGGCCTGAGTAGAACCTAAGAACAAAAAAAAAAAAATAGACATATAACAAGGGGGTAAAGAAAATTCAAGCATTAATAATTAAAATGGAAATTTTAATAAAGGATTAATTAATAAAAGGGGTATTTGGTTGTTTTTCTCTAAACCTACTAATTCTGAACATAGTTATAAAAAGGGGAAACTTTAAGAAAAAGGGAAACTTAAAGAAAAGTGGAGAAAACCCAAGGAAAAGGGGAAAACTAAAGAAAAGGGGAAACTTAAAGAAAAAGGAGAATGTCTAACTTAGTAATAAATATATCCTTTGGAACTTTCTATTTATGAACTCAACTAGGAATTAAGTAAGGCGTAAGTCATTTAAGAATTGTAAGGGAATAATGGGACACCGAGGAACATTTTTAGGAATGCTTTTGAGTGGGTGAGGGCAATAGGAATATTTAATTAATTAATAAAATTGATTTTTTGTGCAACTAGGGGATCAGGTGACATGTGTATGGGGGAGGTTTTTCCTAATTAAATAATTGAAAAAGGAATGTAATGAGGGTTGGGAAAATAATGACTAAGAAACTCTATAAAAAAGATCATGGAGGAGGAGTAGGGAGCACACCTCGCTTGTGTAACGTTACGCTGCTGACATTTCATCTTGACTAAACTTTCTCTTGTGGGAGTTGGGATACCTAGCTCGGGTAACAAGTGGTAGCTTTACCTTGCACCACAATATGGGAGATAGCATTCTCTGGTATTGTGTGCATGGCCCCTTTGCGGTTCGGGAGGCTCAAAGGGAAGAAGAGTATCCCTAGCGTTGGCTGGGAGGTATCGGTGAGATCACATCAGTTGGAAAGTGAGAGTTGGATGGAGCACGCGCGAGACAACGACTTCAGAGAATTCACTTTTGTATACGGTATGCATGTGTATATTTGTATTGAATGGTAGTTAAATTCCTGGTATATGCATCTCTCTAATGTCGAAATCACGTGTGCATCACAGTGTTAAAAAATAGTTAATTTTCTATCCTGACAATTTACACTTTTGAAATTTGTATCAAGGGTAGATAAATTATGTTCTTGTGCCTTTCGTTAAGGTACTTCTATTGTGTTAAAGTTTATGTTTTATTCATCCTAATACTATCCAGAGATTTCATTTTTCTTCTTTCAACGAATTTGTCTTGAAGCGACCAATGTTTTATGATCAGATAATTCAAAGTTATCCCAACCTTATGCCAATTGTACCTGTGATTGATTCCAATAGAAAACCCAAACTATGAATGTAAATGACTTCTCTGCGTTTTGTTTTGTTTTTTTAATACAAGAAAAAAATTGTTTTTATAAACTCCTCCTTTATCCTTTAATTTATTAGTTTGTGCTTGAGCAATCGACCAATATCTGAATCGACTGGATTTCACTCTGGTGTTAAAGATTTAGATTCAAATGCCCTTATTTCCTATGCATGGATAATAACTGATGCAGGAACATCTCTCCATGCAGCGTCCAGCCAGCCAACCACATCAGCGCGCGTGCATTCAAGCATTGAAGGGAGGTGCAGCCTCATTTCAAATTTGAATTGAATGTAATTTATTATGCTTAGGCTGTTGAGCCAAGAAAGCCGTGCTTTATGTAGGCATTAGTTAGGATCGGCCTTTATGGTAGATCTGGCTGAGATCTAGTGCTGGATAGCAGACTAGACAGCCATTGAATGTAAATTAAATAGGGTAGGTAGAATCCTGGAGGGAAGCGCTCAATGAGCCCCTCATTGTAAAAGAGATATTCAGATCTCATTTTGGGTGGTAGATGAAAGTAGATGCAAGTAGAGGCATATAGAGAAGAAGAGAGAGCTGAGAGAGAACTCCAGGAACACCTTGTAAAATATACAAGCATTTGCCATTATTAATGCAGAGCAGTTTTTCATGCAATTTTTGTCATTATATGCATGTTTGTGTATGTGTTCATTATATGTTGTATTTGTGTATTGTGATTATGCCATTGCAGGGAGTGCGGTTGATTTCAGGTTTGAGAGGTCTTTGAGGTTTCATGCCATGAGGGCATGACAGAGTGTTGAGACTCTGAATACCGGTGCATAGAGGATGCGCTTCTGAACTTGGAGGAGTCAAACAAAGACGTGCTGAGAGCACAAGCATTGAAGTCAACAACTCATATAGAAGGAGGACTTTTGGGGTTACTGGACACCTCAATAGTCAAGGCAGTGTAGCCGAGACACTGTTGTGGACGGAACCTGTCAGGAGTTCTGTAGGAGCTCTACCAAGAGGGTATCGATCGTGTGTACATAGGTGCATAGAGGAAAGAACTCTGCTGTGAGTTCAGAATGAACAGAAGTCTGTTGAGGATTTGGAGAAGCTCTGTCTAGAGGACATCGAGCAAAGTGCGTGAGTGTACAGGGAAAACATAGTTGTTGAGTGTGCGGTGGAAGATATACTCCACCAGGAGGGCGTTGAGGGAATGTGTAGATAGCACAGGAGAAAGGAACTCTTTGAGTTCTATCATCTGAAGGAAGCATCCACTAAGGGAGCTTTCACTGGGTTACTGAATACCCAGAGCACTCAGCAATAGGTTGCCTGAGTTGGAAGACTGCCAGGGGCATCGTATTCTCCATCTGTGGGAGAAAGAGGTGAATGAGTTTTCAATTGTTTCTCTGTTTGAGCCAAGAGATTCCTGCATAGAGTGCAGTGGAATTCATCCGCATAGAGTGCATTGATGAGGCCAGACAGTTGAGCTCATATTCTCATCGGCCCAGAATTGAATTGGGTTGTTCGAGTCGTGCAAGAAAAGTGCAGGTCGAACCTGAAGTTTTAGCCGCTAGTTTGAGCAAAGGAGGCATAGACTACTGTTGTAGGAAGTGCACAGAGTCCAAAAGACCCAACACTTAAAGAGTGATTGGACGTCGAGCGCAAGGAGTGCACCAACCTTTAGTTGAAGGAGTGGGAGAAATTAAGCTCAGGAGGGATAGTTCCTTTGTGAACACTGCGGGAACAGACCCAAGTAAGGATCAGACTGAGAGGAGTTGTGGAGTAGAAGAAATATCCAAGGTGGAGAATTGACGGTCAGGGATCGCTGTGGAGAATAGCGAAGTCCCGAGGATCATTGGATCGTGGAGAAGCTGCGCGAGAGTTAACTATAGGCGCAGGAAGGATCAAAGCCCATCGGGGTTCGGGCTTTGGCATTTGACGAGGCTAGAGTTTTGTGCTCGTTGGAATCACGAGTAGTGATTGCCCGAAATTACGAGAGTCGTTGATTTCCATGGGACGCGTGTCGAGAGATCCCAGTATATCGGGGTTCGGCGTTCGGAGTTTCGACACCCAGAAAAAANAGTGACGTGGCAGTGTGGGACAACAAGCTTTAGTGGAGGACAGGTGTCATTGGAGTTCGGGGTTCATCGGTTTGTGGCGCAAGAGAATCGTGGCATCGTAAGTACCGATTTCCCGATAGGGAAATCTTCGACAAGGGTGGAAAGTGTTGACCCCTTTGACCATCGGGATTCGGGGAAGTGAAAGACCTGATCTTGTGAGAGTTAAACTCGTGAACTCGCGAGTGCCGATTTCCCAATAAGCGAGGGGAAGATCGCAGAAGGAGCACTGTGGGTAGGAGAACTCCCGAAAGGAGTTGGAAGAGGTCTTTGACTCTTCGGGCCGAGTTTAGAGAAGGTCCTGGTGAGAGCGGTTGCTGCCGAGAGCGGTTGCACCAAGTGGTATCATATCCTGACTCTGTTTGTATACTTCAAGTAGAGAGGAGAAGGCAGGTGGAAGAAGACAGAGCACTGGACGACTCTGTGAGGACTTGCTTGCATGTAGGCAGCAGTCCATAGACAGTCTGCAGGACTGCAAAGATGAAGCTGGTTGAACTCATGATGAGGAGTGACAGTAGCAGATCTTCCAAAAGGGCAGATAGAGACAGCGGGATGGCTACTGAACGCCATAGGCATGCTGAAAAAAAAATCCCAAAACTGATGAGGGCAGCAGAAATGGACAAAGAACTCGCTGACATCAGAGCAGAGATAGAGAGACTTGAACTGCAAATGTGACAGAATGAAGAATTGGTTTCGATATGTGAACCCGAGACTAGAAAGGGTCGTGATGATGATGATTGGGATGAATTGGGATCGACTGATGATCTCAAGCACTGTCAGTTGGGAAGAAGAGAAGAAATTTCGGTTTCCCAAGAGGGAAACAGATTGAGATCAGTTGAGGGTCTCAAAGATTGTCGTGAGGACAGCCAGGAAATTTCAAATTGTCAATTGGGAAATGATGAGAGACTGTGGAGGGATCTCATAGACTGCCAAGAGGGTAGTGGAATGTTTCCATATTGCCAGATGGGCAGGGAAACATAAATGAGATCGACTGAGGATCTCAAAGACTGTCGTGAGGACAGCCAGGAAACTTTGCATTTCCAGCTGGACAATGAAAGGAGATCAGGCGAAGATCTCGAAGACTGCCAGGAGGGCAGCAAAAGGATGTTAAACTGCCAGGTGGGCAGAGGTGAAATTTTAGGACCGTCTGAAAGTCTCATGGACTTAGAGGAGAGTCAAGTTTAGCAATGGGTGTTGATGCAGGTGGGATCGATGGATCTCAAAATCTTCTAGGAAGGCAATGAAAGCATCCCACTTTGCAGGGATGAACTAGTGAATCAGATTCAGCCAGAGGAGCTAACCGAGCAGATGAGCTTGCAAGGGGATCAACAGATGCAGCTGACCACAGAAGATTTGAGGGACCATATGAAGATTGGGGGAATTTACATATTCCTGTCATCTGTCTAGGAAGAGACAAAATTCTATGATGTGGATGCAGCAGGGGAACAGTCACAGTTGATGATGACTGTCAAAGAAGAAGAAGATTTGGAGCAGACTTTGAAAGCTGCCCAAGCAGGTGAAGAAAATGATTGTTCTAAGGAACAACTCAGTAATTTCAGTCGGGTAGCTGAACAGAGGAGAGTTGTAGCAATGGGGCTGACAGCAAAAGATCAAGCAGGAGCAAAAGAGGAAGGTGAGCATTCTAAGGAATGGCTTGACATTTTCAGCACTGAAGCTGAAAACAATGCAACAGGGGAGGTTGCGGGAGCGGGAGAAAAGGACACAGATAGCATATGTTTGGCTAATCTGTGGGACCAAATTGAATCCCTGGAGGAAAGGGTAAAAGTGCAGGGCGTGCACATCTGACAGATGAAGTTGGAAGTTGATGAGAAAGGCGTGGGAGCTCACAGTGATCTTCCAAATGGCCAAAAACTTTTTCAGCTGAGGAGACTGCAACAGAAAAACCAGCCACTGGAGCAGCTGGATGG
>SNQJ01S0032940.1:0-14532 GCA_010110895.2 Picea sitchensis
TTGGAGTCTAGCTTAAAAATATATATATGTACTCAACAATATGGTTGAAAGTTATTACAAAAATATAATCATTATGAAATCAATATGTCACTAGAGAGGATAACAATCATTTCTCCCAACCACTCAAACTAAACCCAATTAATTATAACAAAATTTAAATATTAATCATTTAAACTCCTAAATGGAGATAGGACAATGAGTTAATCATTAGTTACAATATCATTATGAAAACCATTCAACGTTAGAGTGCATAAAACTATTTTCCCTCATCCCAAAGCCCTCTTTTTACAGTATTTGAGACTTCGCTCAGATATTCTTCCCATGCAAAATTAAAATTTACTAAATACCTAAATGCCTAATATTCATATTTAGATGTGTTTTTCACATGGAGAAGTACACATATTTACAATTTAAAAATTATAAATACATAATTTTACTCACCCACTTTTCCTTGATTCCTAAATTCGTTTTTAGGTGTTTCCTAGATCTTCAAGTTTCATGTTTTTTTGTTGCATAAGTAGTTACATATCCTTGTTATTTACTATCTCTCTATACTTCAACTCTAGATTACTGTTACGCAGAAATATTTCCTACAAACATGTGAGCATTGTTACGAGGAAAATCACTCTATGGCATGGGGTAAACGATAACAAATGGAATGACTGCAAAAATTGACTCTAATCCCAAGTATGCTATATAAATGTAAATTCTAAAAAAACAAGATAAAAAGCCTACCTCGTCCAGATGTTTGATGAAGACCATCATTGAGCACTCAACTCAAATCTTTATACCTGCAACGTGTCCTCAACAACCAAGATACACAAGAATATGGTGATAATATACAAAGTTAGCACATACAATAGCATAATCCAGTAACATTCATAACAAATACTCCCATGGAATAATAATTCAAATATTGGCAAGACATCAATTGGACGAGAAAAGAGTATTTATATTAAAATATGATCAACAGAAGTGTATGAGTGACAAAATTCTGTGTCGGCACATCTCGAAACCAAGAAAAAAAGTCCCTTCCAGCTAGTCCTCCACCACTTCAATCCTCCACCAAAGGTAATCTCATATAAGAGAGACAATGAGGTTCTCCATCAAAGAGGGAAGATCTTGGGGGTTGAACAATGTGTTCAGACTTTAAAGGACAAAGGGATGCAGACTCTATATGAAGTGAATAATTTCTCCTGAGTAACTTTTCTCTCAAAAGTTGAATTTTCTCCTCCTCCGCGGTTTGGATATATCCCATTTCATAGCCTTCAAATGGAACTGAAGGGCCAATTCGAAACATTCCAGTATATGGAAGGTCAAGAATCATGAATCTCGTGACGTGACATGGAAACTGAAGACAATTTTTTAATTTTGAGCACCAAACTCAATGTATGTGGGTTGTAGTGGTGCAACCTGCGTATACACATGTTGTATAACTGTTAGGGTGCGTATATCTAGAAAAATATGATTTTTTAGCTCTAGGAAGTGAAAAACAGGACTTCAAGTCTGCATAGGGAAATTGTAACGTCTCCATCCACCCAATAGGGTGGGTGATGTCACTGTGGAACAACTTTATGCTCTAATACCATTTTGTAACACTCCTGGCCTTAAACCAACATGCCAAGCCATGCCACCCAATAACTTTGCGGAAATAATAACATATAACACTTAACAATAAAATATAGATAACATCTGGTATTTACACACACACACACACACATATATCTAATGGAATTAAACAAATGTCAATACTCTACTCATACACCTATTCATGTGGAAGTAACATTAACACATACATGAAACATATATACACAGGCATTACTCATTAATTATAATACAAATACAGATACACAACATACGATGAACACATATTTGGTACTTGTCTTTTAATAGATGACCACCAATTGCGTGCAAACCCTCCACAAACCTCCCAGCCTTAAACCATGTTGCTCATCATGCTCAACAGTGGGTCACCCCTGAGCTGGGACTAAACTCCATTGGGCAAGGGATTCCTAGGCTTGGCAAGGACAACGGGAATGTCGCACAGATCAATAGGAAGGATTCTCCCATAATCTAGTTCACACTAACAGCCTACAACCTCTCATTCCCCAGATGCTTGTCCCACCCCAGGAAGTGTGCCCCTTCTCTGCTCAATAATCCTTCAGCTTCCCCACTTCCCTTCCAAGGCTTCAGAAACATGTTGGATAGGAATTCTCATAGCATTATAGCTATCGTTTGACTCCCTCTAGGAAAAATCGCTTCCTCAACAACCTCTCTCACCTGGAGAGAGTTGTTACAGGCCTGAAAACCCGCTTCTTCAATCCATGATCTTAACAACCCACCTCTTCAAACACACAGGCCTGATAACATGCTTCTTCAGTCCAAATCCTAAGTCAATTCAAGTAAGGGTGATGGAAACAAAAAATCTCGGTATAGAGCATATGATGGAAACAAGCCACGCTTAGTCAAGGAACTACGTTGGCCACCACAGCCAATTGTTAAGGCACAGTATGGGCTTAGGAAAATTACAAGTGCGCTATGCTTCACAGGAAATGTATGGGATAGCTCAAAGTTCCCACAGGTTCCAAGGTGCGTGAATGATGTAGGGGTCAACGATGAAGGAAATGGATCCCCCCCACCATGAATCAGTGGTCAATCATCTAAGAGGAAGACTCGTGAGAGTCACGACGATCGTGAGAAATGGTGAAAGAGAGAGAGAGAACCCCCAACGAGATGGCTTTCCCAGCTATAAACTGCATGCACCTAGGTTGACACATGTCTTCTTAGAGCTGCATGAGCTCCACTTCACACTCGTTCCCTTTCCCCAGGAACTTAGGACAACACAATTATGTCCACTTTAGCCTTTTTGGAAATAATAATATAATATTATTCCCTTAGAGGGAATCCCTCTAGCTCAGTTGTTATAAACCTAATTTGCACAAGTTATGCTTACCTGGTATCAGGCCATCTCATTTTACATATTTTTTCAAGCCACTACTGAAGAACTCTTCTTAAAAACACCATTTTTGAAGGCACATGTGCCCTGCTCCACTACTGCACACGTGTATATGATGGTTGTCCTACTACAGCCTGTGTATACCTAAAAAAGAATGAAAAATGGAAAGTTGTTGATGAAACTCATAGTTTTGGGTAAGTTACCTAAACCATTTGACCACCCATAGCCGTTCACTCGACCAAATACCTAGCCTTTTCTAGCTTATAAAATAAGGGTTAGGGGTCCCATTTTGAAGAGGAAAATAATAGTAAAGAAACTCTACCCGATTTTGCATTCCCTTTGTCCCAACCTTTTGCAACTAGTGTTTGAAGAGAAGCATATACAAAAGCAGTTGGAGCACAGTTGAATAGGAGCCCAGGACCATATTCAAAGAGAAGTGGTCGATATTACTATTGTAAGGTTACTCTTGTGAGATTAATAAAAGAAGTACTTTTCCTGTCCCTCCATATGAGATTGTTAATGTTTAATATTGATTATATTTTGATAGAATCTCTAACCTATTAGTCCATAGATCACATGCATGTTTGAAGTTCTTTGTTTATCTATTTGTAAATATAGGTTATCTTTGGGAGGAGACTTATAGTCAAGGAGCAACCGAACGTTAAGAGAATCTACATCAAACACAAAAACTAAGGTACAATAAATTGATCTTTTTAACCTTGGATTTACATATGAATAATGGGGTTTATGATTGGGATGATGGTAAAACGTAGGAGACTTTAGGTCATTTTCTGCATGCATTATAGAACCCTTAATGCTAGTTCGTAGGGGCATTTCTCACCCACAACAGAATTGGAGACCATACTGGGGATCTCTCTAGGGTTTTCCAGGGATACATTTTGGGTATTTTAGAATTGGTTTCATTACCTTTTTTCTGATTTTTTGTGAGAGTCTGAGTTTGTGGGGATTCAGGTCTTCCATACCAGTATTCCCTGCATGATTGCTTGACTGTTAGATTTTCTTTCTAGAAATTTACAGAGGTATGCATGGCTTGCAAAAGACCTTCTTGCGTATACACGTGCCCTACCTATAGAAAACCCACATATATCCGTTGGGCTGCTGAAGTGTCAGTTGCATTCTTAAGTTCAGATTTTTTATTTTTTTTTAAGAGAGGCAGTCATCCTCTTTCCCTGTCAGAAGTGATCCTTCTAAGGGGTTTTATGGATTTGATCATGATCTCTGTGTTGCATTCTATAGCATAGGAATAACCTCAGATTAGATTTTCTTTTCAAAGTTTCCTTGCATTTTTCTTTATCAAAGTATTTTTCTTGGTCTCTAGGGATTTTGGTTTTTCAATACCAGCACTCCCTGCCTGTACTAGACTGTGTTTTTTTTACTTTTTTGAGAATTTACAGAGCTATATGTTCCTTGCAGTAGCTATGCATGCATGCATATGCACCTTGACTTTGGACAACCCGCATATATACGCTTACTATTGTGGTGACAGTCACATATCTATGTTGGGGAGATCTTTTGACAAATAGAGGCAATCATCCTCTTACCTGCCAAAAGCTAGTCTTTTCAGGGGTATTTTTGTTCTCTACTCTGATCTCTGTGATCATGGTCTATAGCCTATGTTTGAGCATAGCATATTTTTCTTTTCATCAAAAATATTTCTTGAGTTTTCTGTAATAGAGTCTTAGACAAATCTGTGAGTCTTTTTTGATCATCCTCTTGAGGTTTAGTCAAGTGACTCTATGTGATCTGTAGTAGGGCCAAAAGTTATTTTTGGTTTCTATTTTGTCTTCACTTTATCTTTTTGCTTGCTTTAGAAGAAAGAAAAGAAATCCGTTTTTCAATTCTCTTATTTTAAAGCGTGTTGAAATTTTTCATTTCTTTGTTTGATTGAGTAGTTGGTTGTTTGCATTAATAATCAAGGAAAAGTTTTTCTTTCATAAGTTCTTGGTTGTTTACTTAGGACAATAAGTAGCTCGTAGTCGAGCGAAATCTTGTGTTGAGTTTTTTGTTCAAATATCTTAG
This sequence comes from Picea sitchensis, assembly GCA_010110895.2. NCBI lineage: Eukaryota > Viridiplantae > Streptophyta > Pinopsida > Pinales > Pinaceae > Picea > Picea sitchensis. The sequence continues at coordinate 4,997 of SNQJ01S0032940.1, forward strand.
AAAGAATAGTTTGAAAAGTTGGTTAAAGAATATAGAAGTGCAAAATATGAATTTGTCAAGAAGAAATTATTTTGTTTCCATCTTGTTGTTTATCTGCTCTTTCATCTCTCAAAACATCACTAGTTTCAATTTCATAATCTTTGACTTAAATCAAGCCACAAAAATTAACGATTAATTAAAATCAACTAGACTTTATGTTTTGTAGGGTCCATCAACTAGTCTAGGCTAGAGGCTTGATTTAGGTTGGAGAGGAAACTCTTCAAGGCTGCAAAACATACATAAGAGTTTGTGCTAGGGAGTGTTAAAAGTACAGTATCATGAAAGTTATATGGGATCCCCCTCTAACACATGGGCTAAACACGAGGCCATGTGCGGAAAGGTAGCCGAGATAACCCCTCCAAAGCTGAAACAAGCATAGTGGGGAACACATATAGAGGGCTTGTCTTGGGATTCCGTCGATAGAATTTTCCATAGAGCTTCATGGGTCTCAAATCCATTCGAGGTCCTCAGTTCTCTTGCAGACCACTTGATTTCAATACCTTTGACGAGTTTCGAGCTTGATACCCTGCTCATTGTGGTCCACCCGATTGTCGACTATACCCGCCTGGTGACTGTTCACGCGCTGGAAACCTAGTTGACTTTATTTTAGGGACTTACACAGTTGACTACGAGGGTAGACCACGATACCTAGGACAAACATCAGGCCACACTTTGCAAATTATACCCAGAGGGTGCTTCTGTATTCGAGTTGCACTTGCACTGGTAAGTTTCTCTAGTGTTGGTTGTTATAACTGTTCTTCAAACTAGTTAGTGATTGCTTGTCTTATCTCATAGGGAATTTTTCTAGTGTGTGTTGTTCTTGAACAGATAGAAATCCTTAGTGTTTCATTGATCTTCTCACACAGTGGAGGATCAGGAGCTCTGTCGATCACGAAGGCTTCTTGGCCTACCACCGGGTACATTGGAGCCACCCTCGCCACCGCTAAGGAGAAACATAGACCAACAAGGGTGTTTTGAGGTGACCAGGTCATAGGAAACTATGGTTGAACAACCTTCGAGAGAGGAACTTTCGATTCCAAAGGAACAGACCATTTTTGACCTTAGAACGAAAGCTCTTGGTCCATTTGAAACTCTGACCACTGATTTTTTGGCGCCCATCATCATACAAATTTATCCTTATGAGTGCTAGATAATTTAACAAGAAGCAATGGAAACAAATTCTTCCACTTCTTCCGGGAATTCTCCTATTCCCACTACGGCTATCACCACAGGGAGTGTTCCACCTCCTAACCCACCCTCATCGATCTAAGCCACCATGGTCTCGACCGCCTCTACCTCAAGCAATGGTTTGATCCCATCTTTGGTGGTGGCCAATACTCCTTTCAAATAGATTGTGATAGGCCCTTCATTCTCATATGGGATGCCTAGCTCATGTATAAGCCCTATACTTTCCTACTCCACTCTACAGACTTTAGGTCTGGGGGAAGGGAGCTCTAAAGATTCTCTACAAGGATCCATGGGGGGAACTTCAACTTCCTTTAATTCTTTCCCTTACAGAGGAGGTCATATACCTCCTTCATCCCCTTCACTTGGTGGTGCTCACCATCCTTCCACCGAACCGAACACGCACCATAGTTAGTTTGGAGCAGGGAGTCAAGGACAACCTTCTCATAGCATGCCGATAGGTTCAAAAACATCCCCTTTGTTCGGTGCATTTGGAAACAACGCTTTCTTGTCAGCTGCTTTCCTGACCGGGGGAATCCTTGGTTACGAACAACCAAATCCTATGCAGGGTACTATTCCTGCACAGGGGGGAAACCCGAGAATTCCTTTCGCACAAGGACCTTGAAATTCTTGGTAGGGATTAGTTCCCTTGTCAAGAATTTTGATCAGAGGCAACCCCTGTCACAACCAATGGAACCCCGGGTAAGGCACGGGACCTATGCCCATGGGATTAGCATAGGGAAACCCTTCCCAAAGTCCTTTGAATGTAATGCATGCCCAACCGTCTATGTCCTATTTCAAAAATCATCCGATGATGTCTCCCCAAACACATAATCCATACGCTGGTCATGGTCATGGTTTTTACTAGAACCCTGGCTAGCAACCCAAATTTTCATGGCAATATGGTGCCATTCAAACTCCAGGCCCCTTTTTCCATGGTTATAACCAACAACCCAAACTACCATTCCTAGCAACCTTGCATTTGCTAGACTTCACAAGGTTTTTGAATGACCCTATCTGTCATGATCCACGTTGGCCCCCTATGTCGACGAAGTTTCCTTCGGACATACCAAAGTTCAAAGCCAAGCCTAATGAATATCCAGGAGATCATGTGACTACCTTTCACCTTTGGTGCTTGTCTAATTCATTAAAAGACGACTCTGTACAGTTGCCTTTGTTTCAATGCACTCTCATTGGGAGTGTTTTGAAATGGTACAATGAGATCGACCGCTCAAGATACTCTTCCTTCGGTGAATTGGCAATGGATTTCTTAAACCATTTCCAATTACTTGTGAGATACGACACTGACACATAATTGCTGGCCAATTTCGAACAGACAAAAGAGGACCATATCTTTGATCACATCCGAGAATGGATACGCAAGAGTTTGATTAAAGTACCAGTCTCACCAGCATTCCTTCTTGAGTGGTTCCTTAAGTCTTTGGTCCCACAATTATACAAAGACATCGCAACGTCGGTAGGGTTTTCCAAAGAATATGCAATCATGAAAGCTCAACAGCTAGAGCTGATTTACTCTCAGTATGGTTTACTGTATGAAATTTTGTCGGATGCGCCATGGTCCATACTTGATAAAACTAGATAGAGAGCTAGAACAAATGCTGATGGTATTGTTGGTTCAGCACAAACAAAGCTTGTTGATAAGCTGACAAAACAATTGGAGCAATTTTCGATACAACACACAACTGCCAGCCCGACCACTAGTCCAGCTGCTCTTGCTACCCAAACGTCGGATGTACATAGTGTGCAAACGAAAAATCTAAAGGCCACCCAATAGCTTGATGGAAAGAAGAAACAATGTAAGAAAGGTAAGGGGGATAATAAACCCACTAATAATTCCGGTGGGGGAAACACCAAAAAAAGGAAGTCGAAGTATCTGTGCAACCTGTGCATGGAAGACCACCCGACTCACCAGTTCCCTTGGCTTGCAAAGTCCCAAAATTTATTATCATAGGAACAACCTTTTGTGTTAATGAACCCATTTCAACATGGAAAAAATCTAACTCAAGCCTCTACAAGCACGGAAGGGGGAAGTCAAGGACCCCCTCCCTCTTTGAGTGATTCAACATCTACGAATGTATATATGATGAAAGATGATGCTTATATATCGACTAGAGCACATGACTACAGTAAGCCAAGCACCTCTGAGAAAGGTAAAGAAGATGAAATCCCATCTCTTCCTCTCTATATCGAGAATACATTGGGTGAAACAATGACACACATCCCAAAAGGTGCGTTCAAGAAGGCTTCTCACAACCCAAACGCAAGGGCCACCCCGAACTACTCTGTGGTGGAATATTTTTCTCAAACCCCTTGTGCGATGTCTTCTTTGGAGGTCCTCCAGAGATACCCTTCCCAAAGAAAGGCTCTGTTAGTCTCCTTAGGATCCACTGAGACTTGTAATCCGGGTACAATCATGCTTGATATGACCGACTTAAAACCTCGTCTCCCTTACCATGTAGTGTTTTAGGTAGTAGTGGCTTACACCACAAAAAATTTTACTCGGAACATTTTCCTCATGATGGTTGATGAGGGCACATCAACATGTGTAATGTCTTTGGCATGTTGGAAGGCCATTGGCCAGCCCACTTTGTCTCCATAACCTAGTCTTCTTACCTCTTTCGACGGTCATTCGTTCTGACCGCATGGCATCATCCCCTCTTTCCCCGTGCAGTTAGGAGGGAAGACCATGTGTGTCGAGGTTGAAGTGGTCGATGCATCTCTCGACTACAATATCTTGTTAGGAAGGAGTTGGACCTATTCCATGCAAGCAGTGGTCTCTACAGTTTTTTGGGTCTTGTTGTTTCCACACTAGGGCTCGATCGTGACCGTTGATCAATTGTCTTTCTCCCGTCCTGACCCTTCATTGGGTGAATCTGTGGTCTCGATGATCAATAACCCTCAACCCAGCATCATCAACATAGGGGTTGGTTTATGCCCACCTTTGATGGGTACTTTTGATTACCCACCTCCTCAAGGCGATGTTAAGTTCATATCCGACCACCATAAGGTTGCAATTTTTCAGGTCTCGTCGTTTCATACGACTTACTTCAACAACCCATGGATTCTTCCTTCCCCATCATCCACGATGGAAACGATAGGGCACCATGGTATGGCCATGACCTTGTCTATGGAAGAAGTTGCATACTCTATAGTCCAACAAGATTTCGTTGACCCCGATCTGACTCCCGCACAAGAGTTAGATCTGATTCTAGAGCCTACTTGGGCTTAGGGTTCCCTCACTGATACTGATTCTTTAGACTTAGTCTTTCCCTCAGAAGAAGCGATTATTGAAGAAATGACTAGTCTGGACAAGCCCTAGGATGATCTCCATCACAGATCTCATTTCCTCCCAGAGTTATGAGGAATTGAAGCCGGGGAATTCACTTTGACTATGACTGGAGATAGGTCTTGTCCTATCAACCCCTTGGCTACGCATGTTGTTTATGTCGAGGGTAATATGGAAACCATTGCTGAAACGATAGCTATTGATATCTGCATAACCCTTGGCATCGTGGAGAATGTTTTCGTTGGAGTCGACTGTTCCCTCAAAGATATTTGAATCTACAGGGATTTATTTAAGGAATTTTGCAATGATTTTTTCTGGTCTTACGAGGAAATGTCAGGCATTGCAAGGTTCGACGTCCCAAGAGAGATTGTCACTGACCATGGCAGTCACTTTCAGATCACAATGATGACTGAGTTAACATCAAAGATGGGGTTGAGGTAAGAGAATTCATCACCCTACTACCCACAAGCGAGTGGTCAGGTGGAAGCTATAAATAAAACTCTTAAAACCATTCTACAACAAACGATCAATTCGACCAAGTAAAATTGGCATTTGATGTTATACTCAACATTATGGGCCTACTGAACATATGTTAAGACTACAACCAATTTCTCAGCTTTTCAACTCGTTTACGGGATGGAAGTAGTCTTGCCCATTGAGTGTCAGATCCCATCTCTAAAGTTGGTAGTACAGTTATTGCCAGACACTTAACCTCTTGAAGAGTGGTTATTATACCTTGAACAAATCAATGAGCAGCGTCATGATGCATCCTTGGCTAATGAGGCTCACAGAAAAAAGGTCAAGTGTCAATATGATCGGTCTGTTCGTCCTAGGATTTTCTATGAAGGTGACCTTGTCCTAGTCTATGACCAAGATAAGGACTCCCTGGGAGAAGGCAAGTTTAAACCCATGTGGTTTGGACTGTTCATCGTCAAAGAGGTTCTAAAGAAGGGCATTTATCATTTGGTAGGATTTGAGGGAAATGCTTTGGTAGAGCCTAGAAATGGACTCTACCTCAAGAAGCATTACTCATAGGTAGGTCACCTGGGGTAACTTTTTGTAACATATGTATAGTTCCTATACATTTGCGTTTTTTATTTTTTATCTTTTTGGTTTTGTGGACGTCTTGTTTTGATGTCATCTTTTTCACTATGGCAGATGTCAAGTGAATTATAGGTTTTCGTTGGGTTTGCAAATGGTGCTAGATGACACACTCGGAATTTTGCTTACGCATCTTGTTTAATTTACACGCCTCAAGGCCAACTACTATCTTCAGGAGGTATCGGTCTAGGTAACACCACAAACAATGTCGTTGAATACACTACAGTTCTAGATTTGGTGTGTGATGCTTTGTCACATGGTATTTCTCGCTTCCAAGTATATTTAGATGCTCAACTAGTTGTGTCTCAGTTAAATGGAGTTTACCACATTTACGATCCTACTCTACATCGATGATTCCTTAGGGTACGTCTCTTAGAACAAAGCTTTGATTACATTACGTATATCCATGTTCCTAGGAGATTGAATCAAGTTATAGATGCCCTAGCTAATCATATAATAGATTGTCATATTGCACACATGTAAAGAAAAATACACACGCGTACATGTAAATATATTTATAAAATAGATGTAGTCCATAAACACATAAAAATCCATATATAATATCAAAAATATCGGAGTACATGGGTGGGTGCAAGCACCTCAAAACTACATCTAGTACAGAGTCATAGGGATTATGCCCTCAAAATATACAAGTAGTTCCATCGGCACGTGATTAGTCCAGTATAACTAAGGATGGGACCTGTTGGCCCTGTTATAATGATCAAAGACGTTTGCCAAACGTCAAAATATTTGGGCCCATGTCCATGGTGCCCCCACTACATGACGCTGCATAGATGGCGATAGATCCTCGATCTCTGCCATGGGGACTATGCGAGTTAGAGAGGTAACATTCCTCTCTACCCTTGTAAAAACTCTCTCAGTCTCACCGGCTAGAGGTCCCCCTGCTGTTGTTGGTCCACCAACTACGGCTGGTGTAGCCTCTCATCGAGGACGTCGCCTTTTCCTCACAAAGTTCACTGGATGCACCGGTCCCACATCTACACACAATAGATAAATATTTTTCAAATACTCTGGTATACAAAAAATTATATATATATATATATATAACAACATAACAATTGAAAAACTTTGAAAAACAAGCTTACCTAGCTCTCTTCGTACCACTCTGGGAGGCACACCCATGTCAAGGTCCCTGGAAAATTCTATTCTAGCGTATAGATAGTCCTCTATCACCAGAATATGCCGAGACCACCAATTGAAAAACTTGTCATTGAAGGCCTCAATAGTCCTCCCTCCCCCCTATCGCGGCAACAACACCGCCCATCTGTTTACTACTGGAAAAGAGGCTATTTTCCCTCGTAATGTCTCCCTCGGGCTAAGACTCAGTACTCTCTCAAAAAAGAAAGCACAAAGAATAGTCCCAAACCCGAAGTTCATGTGCCTACACATGTGAAACTCTGTAAGATACCTCTTCATGCATTCTAGTAAAGTGGTATTCCAGTCAAAAACTTGTGCATTTAAGCATTGAACTACACAATTCATGTGCGCCTGAGAATCCTGATACAAAGTTGTAGATCCTGTAATCCGCCCAATAAGAAAAACTATCACTTTTAGTGATAGGTTTGAGATCTTGTTTATTGTCACTTGAGTGCCCATCTTGTCTATACTGGCTTCACAATGGAGTCCAATCAACTCTTCTATATTGTGTGGCCCCGAGGGAAAAGTGAGAAAATTCACTGGTTCCCCTCTCCTTGAGAGGTCAGTCAGAAAGTGTATATCCTCAGTCGTTAGAGTCAATGACTGTCCTTCAAGCATGAATGCCTCTGTGTCAGGATGCCAATAATCAACCAAGGCATTATATGAGTGTGTAATTCTTATAATTTTTATATGCATTTAACTAAAGATGCAATATATGCATATATGTGTAATTTTTATTTTTGTTTAACTTTTGACCTCTTAAAAGGAAAAACACATCCTTAACTATTAGACTCCTTTAAGTTACAGATTGTAACATCCTCAATCCAATTGTAACATCCTTAATCCTTAAACATAAGATTACATAATGTTGCACAATATCCTCAATCCAATTGCAGTACCTATGATATCTTGAATTGTACCATATGTAACATTCCTCTTGATATTAACCTTGCAACCTCTCAATTCCATTAATGTGAATTCAGAAGAAAACTAAGTTATTAAATTCAATAATTGCATATTGTAAACTTAGTGAATTAGTGAATTTGAATTATTGAACAAAATTGATTTTTTAAATAAAAAATTTAAATGTTGCCCGTTGCTTTACTTTCATACTTCTATTATAACATCATTAAAATTAAAATATTATAACATAATTAAATTAAAATAAAATAAATATTAAATAAAATATAATAAATTAAAATATTATAACATAATTTTTTAATTTCAAGCTCTAAGTTGGACTTATTTTTTTATCAAGGTGGAATTAAGATAAATTTCACAAAATTGGAAGAGTTTCAATATTTTGAATGTTAAATTAACTAATAACAAATCCTAATATCAAATATATTCTTCTATAAATATTGGATGCATTTAGCCTATATTTATGGCATCCATTTTGCTTACATGTAGAAAAAATGCTTTCCATTAAATAGAGCCATGTATATAAGATAAGCATAAGAAACTCCCACATGATACTCTCCATTCAAATGGGGAAATGGGTGATCTCCAACTATTGACCTTGCACTATAAAAATTTATGGGTTTGTGTAATTCTTATCTGTGTTCGACTAAAGATGCAATATATGTGTGTGTGTAATTCTTATCTTTGTTTAACTCGTGATCTCCTAGGAAGAAACACATGTATTTAACCATTAGACTCACTTAATTCATCGCCCAAACTTCTTCAACTTTGTATAAGATTACACAATGTTACACAATATCATCAACCCAATTGTAATACCCATAATATCTTGAATTGTACCATATGTAACATCATCTTCATATTAACCTTGCAACCTCTCATTTCCATTAATGTGAATTAAAAAAAAAACTAAGTTATTAAATTCAATAATCGCATATTGTAAACTTAAGATTAGTGAATTTGAATTATTGAACAAAATTGATTTTTTAAATAAATCTTTTAAATATTTCTATTATAACATAATTAAATTAAAATATAATAAACAATAAATATTAATTTGTTGTTGATATTAAGATAGAAACCTCTTAATTTCGTTAATGTGAATTAAAAAGAAAACTAGGTTATTAAATTCATTAATTGCAAAGTGTAAATTTAGTATATTACTAAATTTGGATTATTATTCAAGATTGATATTTTTTTAATACAAATTTTAATACCATTGCTTTACATCCATATTTATATTCTTATAGTTGTTTAACTCATGACCTTCTAGGAAGAAATACATGTCTTTAACCATTAGACTCACTTAATTCATCGCCTAAACTTCTTCAACTTTGTATAAGGTTACACAATGTTACACAATATCGGCAACCCAATTGTAGTTCTCATAATATCTTGAATTGTACCATATGTAATATCCTCTTCATATTAACCTTGCAACCTCTCATTTCCATTAATGTGAATTAAAAAAAAAAACTAAATTATTAAATTCAATAATTGCATATTGTAAACTTAGGATTAGTGAATTTGAATTATTGAACAAAATTGATTTTTTAAATATTATTATTATAACATAATTAAATTAAAATATAATAAATATTAACTTGTTAAATTAAAATATAATAAATAATAAATATTAATTAATATAGCAACCTCTTAATTTCGTTAATGTGAATTAAAAGGGAAACTATATTATTAAATTCAATAATTACAAAGTGTAAATTTAGTATATTACTAAATTTGGATTATTATTCAAGATTGATATTTTTTTAATACAAATTTTAATACCATTGATTTACATCCATATTTATATTATGACATAAGT
>SNQJ01S0032940.1:17249-73589 GCA_010110895.2 Picea sitchensis
CTAGTTTAACAATATATATATCTACTCAACAATAAGGTTGAAAGTTATTACAACAATATAATCATTATGAAATCAATATGTCACACTAGAGAGGATAACAATCATTTCTCCCAACCACTCAAACTAAACCCAATTAACTATAAAAAAAATTAAATATTAATCATTTAAACTCCTAAATGGAGATAGGACAATGAGTTAATCATTAGTCACAATATCATTATGAAAACCATTCAACATTAGAGTGCATAAAAACTATTTTCCCTCATCCCAAAGCCCTCTTTTTACAGTATTTGAGACTTAGCTCAGATATTCTTCCCATGCAAAATTAAAATTTACTAAATACGTACATGCCTAATATTCATATTTAGATGTGTTTTTAACATGGAGAAGTACACATATTTACAATTTAAAAATTATAAGTACATAATTTTACTCACCCACTTTTCCTTGATTCCTAAATTTGTTTTTAGGTGTTTCCTAGATCTTCAAGTTTCATGTTTTTTTGTTGCATAAGTAGTTACATATCCTTGTTATTTACTATCTCTCTTTACTTTAACTCTAGATTACTGTTACGCTGAACTATTTCCTACAAACAGGTGAGCATTGTTATGAGGAAAATCACTCTATGGCATGGGGTAAACCATAATAGATGGAATGACTGCAAAAATTGACTCTAATCCCAAGTATGCTATATAAATGTAAATTCTAAAAAAAAAAGATAAAGAGAATACCTCGTCCAGATGTTCGATGAAGACCATCATTGAGCACTCAACTCAAAGCTTTATACCTACAACGTGTCCTCAAAAACCAAGATACACAAGAATATGGTGATAATATACAAAGTTAACACATACAATAGCATAATCCAGTAACATTCATAACAAATACTCCGATGGAATAATAATTCAAATATTTGCAAGACATCAATTGAACGAGAAAAGAGTATTTATATTAAAATATGATCAACAGAAGTGTATGAGTGACACAATTCCGTGTCGGCACATCTCGAAACTGAGAAAATAAGACCCTTCTAGCTGGGCCTCCACCACTTCAATCCTCCACCAAAGGTAATCTCATATAAGAGAGACAATGAGGTTCTCCATCAAAGAGGGAAGATCTTGGGGGTTGAACAATGTGTTCAGACTTTAAAGGACAAAGGGATTCAGACTCAATATGAAGTGAATAATTTCTCCAGAGTAACTTTTCTCTCAAAAGTTGAATTTTCGCCTCCTCCACGGTTTGGATATATCCTATTTTATAGACTTCAAATGGAACTGAAGGGTTGATTCGAAACATTTCTAGTATATGGAAGGTTAAGGATCATGGATCTCGTGACGTGACATGGAAACTCGACACAATTTTTTAATTTTGAGCACCACACTCAATGTACGTGGGTTGTAGTGGTGCAACCTGTGTATACACATGTTGTATAACTGTTAGGGTGCGTATATCTGGAAAAATATGATTTTTAGCTATGGTAAGTGAAAAAGGGGACTTCAAGTCTGCATAGGGAAATTGTAACATCCCCATCCAGCCAATAAGGTGGGTGACATCACTGTGGAACAACTTTCTACTCTGATACCATTTTGTAACACTCTCAGCCTTAAACCAACATGCCAGGCCATGACACCCAATAACTTTGCAGAAATAATAACATATAACACTCAACAAGAAAATATAGATAACATCTGGTATTCACACACACACACACACACACACACACACACATATCTAATGCAATTAAACAGACGTCAATACTCTAATCATACACCTATTCATGCGGAAACAACATTAAAACATATATGAAACATATATACATAGGCATTACTCATTAATTATAATACACATACAGATACACAACATACGATGAACACATATTTGGTACTTATCTTTTAATAGATGACCACCAACTGCGTGCAAACCCTCCACGAACCTCCCAGCCTTAGACCATGTTTCTCATCACGCTCAACAGTGGGTCACCCCTGAGTTGGGACTAAAATCCACCGGGCAAGGGATTCCTAGGCTTGGCAAGGACAGTGGGAAAGTTGCACAGTTCAACAGGAAGGATTCTCCCAGGAGCCAGTTCACACTAACAGCCTACAACCTCTCATTCCCCACATGCATGTCCCACCCCAGGAAGTTTGTCCCTTCTCTGCTCAATAATCCTTCAGCTTCTCCACTTCCCTTCCAGGGCTTCAGAAATATGCCGGACAAGAATTCTCAGAGCATTATAGCTATCGTTTGACTCCCTCTGGGAAAAATCACTTCCCCAACAACCTCTCTCACCTGGAGAGAGTTGTTACAGGCCTGAAAACCTACTTCTTCTATCCATGAGCTTGAAAACCTGCCTCTTCAAACCCATAGTCCTGATAACATGCTTCTTCAGTCCAAATCCTAAGTCAATTCAAGTAAGGGTGATGGAAAAAAAAAATCTCAGTATAGAGAATATGATATAAACAAGCCACGCTTAGTCAAGGAACTACGTTGGCCACCACAACCAATCGTTAAGGCACGATATGGGCTTAGGAAAATTACAGGTGTGTTATGCTTGACAGGAAATGTACAGGGTAGCTCAAAGTTCCTGCAAGTTCCAAGGTGCGTGAATGATGTAGGGGTCGACGATAAAGGAAATGGCTCCCCCCCACCGTGAATCAGTGGTCAATCGTGTAAGAGGAAGACTCGTGAGAGTGGTGACGGTTGAGAGAAATGGCGAGAGAGAGAGAGATCAAACCCCCAACGAGATGGATTTCCCATCTATAAACTACATGCACCCAGGTTGACACATGTCTTCCTAGAGCTACATGAGCTCCACTTCACACTCATTCCCTTTCCCCAGGAACTTAGGACAACACGATTATGTCCACTTTAGCCTTTTTGGAAATAATAATATAATATTATACCCTTAGAGGTAATCCCTCTACCTTAGTTGTTATAAACCTAATTTGCACCAGATATGCTTACCTAGTATCAGGCCATCTCATTTTACATATTTTTCCAAGCCACTACTGAACAACTCTTCTTAAAAACACTATTTTTGAAGGCACATGCGCCCTGCTCCACTCTTGCACACGTGTATAAGTTGGTTGTCCCACAGCCCATGTATACCTAAAAAAGAACGAAAAATGGAAAGTTGCAGACGAAACTCACAGTTTTGGGTAAGTTACCTAAACCGTTTGACCACCCATACCCAATCACTCAACCAAATACCTATCCCTTTCTAGCCTATAAAATAAGGCATAGGGGTCCCATTTTGAAACGGAAAATAATAGTAAATAAAATCTACCCGATTTCGCATTCCCTTTGTCCCAACCTTTTGCAACTAGTGTTTAAAGAGAAGCATATACAAAAGAAGTTGGAGTACAATTGAAGATGAGCCCAGGACCAGATTCAAGGAGCTGTGGCGGATCTCACTATTGTAAGGTTACTCTTGTGAGTTTAATAAAATAAGTACTTTTCCCATCCCGCCATATGAGATTGTTAATGTTTAATATTGATTATATTTTGATAGAATCTCTAACCCATTAGTCCATAGATCACATGCATGTTTGGAGTTCTTTGTTTATCTATTTGTAAATGCAAGTTAGATTTGGGAGGAGACTTGCAGTCAAGGAGAAAACGAACATTAAAAGGATCTACATCAAACAAAAAAACTAAGGTACAATAACTTGATCTTTTTAACCTTGGATTTACTTATGAATAATGGGGTTTATGATTGGGATGATGGTAAAACGTAGGAGACTTTAGGTCATTTTCTGCATGCATTATAGAACCCTTAATGCTAGCCCGTAGGGGGATTTCCCACCCACAACAGAACTGGAGACCATACTGGGGATCTCTCTAGGGTTTTCTGGGGATACATTTTGGGTATTTTAGAATTGGTTTCACTACCATTTTTCTGATTTTTTGCGAGAGTCTAAGTTTGTGGGGATTTGGGTCTTCCATATTAGTATTCCCTGCATGATTGCTTGACTCTTAGATTTTCTTTTTGGAAATTTATAGAGGTATACGTGGCCTGCAAAATCCTTTCCCATGTATACACACGCCCTACCTATAGACAACCCACATATATCTGTTGGGCTGCTGAAGTGTCAGTTGGATTCTTAAGTTCATATTTTTTTTTTTTTTTTTAAGAGAGGCAGCCATCCACTTTCCCTGTCAAAAGTGATCCTTCTCAGGGGTTTTTTGGATTTGATCATGATCTCTGTGTTGCATTATATAGCATAGGAATAACGCCAGATTATATTTTCTTTATCAAAGTTTCCTTGCATTTTTCTTTATCAAAGTATTTTTCTTGGTCTCTAGGGATTCTGGTTTTTCAATACCATCACTCCCTGCCTGTACTAGACTATGTTTGTTTTGCTTTTTTGAGAATTTATAGATCTATTCACACCCTGCAGTAGCTCTGCACACATGCATATGTTCCCTGCCTTTGGACAACCTGTGTATATACGCTTGCTGCTGTGGTGGTAGTCACATATCTGTGTCGGGGAGATCTTTTGACAAAGAGAGGCAATCATCCTCTTACTTGTCAGAAGCCAGTCTTTTCAGGGGTATTTTTGGTCTCTTCCCTAATCTCTGTGATCATGTTCTATATCCTAGGATTGACCATAGCATATTTTTCTTTTCATAAAAAATGTTTCTTGAGTTTTCTATAATAGAGTCTTAGACAAATCTGTGAGTCTTTTTTTATCAGCCTTTTGATGTTTATTCAAGTGACTCTATGCGATCCACAGTAGGGCCAAAAGTTATTTTTGGTTTCTACTTTGTCTTCACTTTATCTTTTTTCTTGCTTTAGAAGAAAGAAAAGGAAACCATTTTTCAATTCTCTTATTTTAAAGCGTGTTGAAATTTTTCATTTCTTTGTTTGATTGAGTAGTTGGTTGTTTAAATTAATAATCAAGGAAAAGTTTTTCTTTCATAAGTTCTTGGTTGTTTACTTAGGAAAATAAGTAGTTCGTAGTCGAGCGAAATCATGTGTTGAGTTTTTTGTTCAAAGATCTTAGAAAGAATAGTTTGAAAAGTTGGTTAAAGAATATAGAAGTACAAAATCTGAATTTGTCAAGAAGAAGTTATTTTGTTTCCATCTTGTTGTTTATCTTCTCTTTCGTCTCTCAAAACATCACTAGTTTCAATTTCATAACCGTTGACTTAAGACAAGCCACAAAAATTAACGATTAATTAAAATCAGGGTCCATCAACTAGTCTAGGCTAGAGCCTTGATTTAGGTTGGAGAGGAAACTCTTCAAGGTTGCAAAACATACATAAGAGTTTGTGCTAGGGAGTGTTAAAAGTCTAGTATCATGAAAGTTATCCGGGAACCCCCTCTAACACAGGGGATAAACATGAGGTTGTGTGTGGAAAGGTAGTGGACATAACCCCTCCAAATCTGGACCAAACATAGTGGGGAACGCATATAGAGGGCTTGTCTTGGGTTTCCATCGATAGCATTTTCCACAGACCTTCATGGGTCTCGAATCCATTCGAGGTACTCAATTGTATTCCAGAGTACTTACTTTTGATACCCTTGATGGGTTTCGAGCTTGATACCCTGCTCATTGCGGTCCACCCGATTGTTGACTGTATCCGCTCGGTGACTGTTCATGCGCTGGCAACCTAGTTGCCTTTATTTTAGGGACTTACACAGGTGACTACGAGGGTAGACCATGATACCTAGGATAGACATATAGCCACACTTTGCAGAGTATACCCGGAGGGTGCTTCCGTATTCAAGTTTCACTTGCATTGGTAAGTTTCTCTAGTATTGGTTGTTATAACTGTTCTTCAAACTAGTTAGTGATTACTTGTCTTATCTCATAGGGAATTTTTCTAGTGTGTGTTGTTCTTGAACAAATAGAACCCTAGTGTGTCATTGATATTCTCACACAGTGGAGGATTAGGAGCTCCGTCAGTCACAAAGGCTTCTTGTCCTGCCACTGGGTACACTGGATCCACCCCCGCCACTGCTAAGGAGAAAAATAGAACAACAAGGGTATTTTGTGGTGACCAGGTCATAGGAAACTGTGCTTGACCAACCTTCGAGAGAAGAACTTTCGATTCCAGAGGAACAAACCATTTCTTACCTTCGAGTGGAAGATCTTGGTCCATCTAAAACTCCGACCACTGACTTTTCGGTGCCCATTATCGTATAGATTTATCCTTACGAGTGCCAAACAATTTCACAAGAAGCAATGGAAAAAAATGCTTCCACTTCTTCCAGGAATTTTCCTATTCCCACTATGGTTGTCACCACAGGGAGTGTTCCACCTCCTAACCCACCGTCATAGGTCTGAGCCACCATGGTATCGACTGCCTCTACCTCGAGCAATGGTCTGATCTCATCTTTGGTGGTGGCCACTGCTCCTTTCACATAGATTGTGACAGGCCCTTCATTCTCATATGGGATGCCTAGCTCAGGTACAAGCCCTATACTTTCCTACTCCACTCTACAGACTTTAGGTCTGGGGGTAGGGAGATCTAAATATCTTCTACAAGGATCCATGGGGGGCACTTCAACTTCCTTTAACACTTTCCCTTACAGAGGAGGTCATATACCTCCTTCATCCCCTTCACTCGATGGTTCTCACCAGCATTCCACCGAACCGAACACACAACATAGTTCATTTGGAGCAGGGAATCAAGGAATACCTTCTCATAGCATGCTGGTAGGTTCGAAAACATTCTCTTTGTTCGATTCATTTGGTAACAATGCTTTCTTGTCAGCTTCTTTCCCGACTGGGGGCAACCACAGTTACAAACAACCAAATCCTATGTAGGGTACTATTCCTACATAGGGGGAAAACCCAAGAATTCCTTCTGCACAAGGACTTTGGAATTCTTGGTAGGGATCAGTTCCCTCATCAGGAATGTCGATCGGGGGAAACCCCTTTCACAACCAATGGAACCCCGGGTAAGGTGCAGGACCTATGCCAATGGGATCGGCATGGGGAAACCCTTCCCAAAGTCCTTCGAATGTAATGCACGCCCAACCGTCTACATCCTATTTTGGGAATCAGTCGATGATGTCTCCCCAAACGTAGAATCCATACTCTTGTCATGGCCATAGTTTTTACTAGAACCCTAGCCAACAACACAACTTTTCCTGGCAACCTGGTGCCAGTCAAACTCCAGGCCCCTTTTTCCATGGTTATAACCAACAACCCAAACTATCATTCCTGAAACCTTGCATTTGCTAGACTTGACAAGGTTGTTGAATGACCCTATCTGTCATGATCCACGTTAGTGCCCTATGCCAACAAAGTTTCCTTCAGAAATACCAGAGTTCGAAGCCAAGCCTAATGAATATCCAGGAGATCATGTGACTACCTTTCACCTTTGGTGCTCATCTAATTCATTAAAAAATGACTCTATACAGTTTCCTTTGTTTCAATGCACTCTCATTGGGAGTGTTGCAAAATGGTACATTGAGCTCAACTGCTCAATATACTCTTCCTTTGACGAATTGGCAATGGATTTCTTAAACCATTTCCAATTACTGGTGAGATACAACGCTAACATAGAATTGTTGGCCAATTTCGAACAGACAAAAGCGAACCATATCTCTGATCACATCCAATAATGGAGACACAAGAGTTTGACTAAAGTACCAGTCCCACCAGCATTCCTTCTTGAGTGGTTCCTTAAGTCTTTGGTCCCACAGTTATCCAAAGATGTCACAACGTCGGGAGGGTTTCCAAAGAATATGCAATCATGAGAGCTCAACAACTAGAGGTGATTTACTCTCAGTATGGTTTACTATATGAAATTTTGCTGGATGCGCCATGGTTACTTGATAAAACTAGACAGAGAGTTGGACCACATGCCGATGGTATTGTTGGTTTAGCACAAACAAAGCTCGTTGATCAGATGAAAAAACAATTGGAGCAATTTTCGATACAACACACAACGGCCAACCCGACCACTGGTCCAGCTGCTCCCGCTACCCAAACATTGGATGTACATAGTGTGAAAATGACAAATCCGAAGACCACCCAACAGCTTGATGGAAATAAAAAACAATGTAAGAAAGGTAAGGGGGATAGTAAACCCACTAATAATTCCAGTGGGGGAAACACCAAAAAAAGGAATTCGAAGTATCCGTGCAACCTGTGCGTGGAAGACCACCCGACTCACCAGTGCCCTTGGCTTGTGGAGTCCCAAAAGTTATTATCACAACAACAACCTTCTATGTTAATGAACCCATTTCAACATGGAAAAAATCTAACTCAAGCCTCTACAAGCACGAAAGGGGGCAGTCAAGGACCCCCTCCATCTTCGAGTGAATCGACGTCCATGAATGTATATATGATGAAAGGTGATGCCTATATATTGACTAGATCACATGACTACAACAAGCCAAGAACCTTTAAGAAAGGTAAAGAAGATGAAATCCCATCTCTTCCTCTCTAGATCAAGAAGACATTGGGTGAAACAATGACACACATCCCAAAAGGTGTGTTAAGAAATCTTCTCACAACCCAAATGCAAGGGCCACCCGAAACTACTCTATGGTGGAATATTTTTCTCAAACCCCTTGTGCAATGTCTACTTTGGAGGTCCTCCAGAGCTAGCCTTCCCAGAGAAAGGCTCTATTAGCCACCTTAGGATCCTCCAAGACTTGTAATCCGGGTACAATCATGATTGATACGACCAACTTAAAACCTCGTCTCCCTTACCACGTAGTGTTCTAGATAGTAGTGGCTTACACCACGAAAAATTTTTACTCGAAACATTTTCCGCATGGTGGTTGATGAGGGTGCCTCAACATGTGTAATGTATTTGGCATGTTGGAAGGCCATTGGCCAACCCGCTTTGTCTCCATCACCTACTCTTCTTACCGCTTTTGATGGTCCTTCGTTCCGACCATATGGAATGATACCCTCTTTCCCCATTCAGTTAGGAGGGAAGAACATGTGTGTCAAGGTTGAAGTGGTCGATGCATATCTTGACTATAAGCTCTTGTTAGGAAGAAGTTGGACCTATTCCATTCAGGCAGTGGTCACTACAGTTTTCTGGGTCTTGTTGTTTCCACACGAGGGCTCGATCGTGACTGTTGATCAATTGTCTTTCTCCCTTCCTGGCCCCTCATTGGGTGCATCCGCAGTCTCGATGATCGATAACCCTCAACCCAACATCGTAAACATAGGGGTTGGTTTATTCCCACCTTTGATTGGTACTTTTGATTACCCTCCTCCTCAAGGCGATGTTAAGTTCATATCCAACCACCATAAGGTTGCAATTTTTCAGGTCTCGTCGTTTCGTACAACTTACTTCAACGACCCGTGGATTCTTCCTTCCCCATTGGCCATGATGGAAGGGATAGGGAACCATGGTATGGTGATGCCCTTATCCATGGAAGAAGTTGCATACTCTATAGTCCAACAAGATTCCGTCGACCCCGATCCGACTCCCACACAAGAGTTAGATCTGATTCTAGAGCCTACTTGGTCTTAGGGTTCCCTCGCCAATACTAATTCTTTAGACTTATTCTTTCCCTCAGAACAAGTGATTATTGAAGAAATGACTAGTCTGGACAAGCTCTGGGATGATCTCCATCACAGATCTCATTTCCTCCCAGAGTTATGAAGAATTGAAGTGGGGAATTCACTTTGACTATGACTAGAGATAGGTCTTGTCCTATCAACCCCTTGGCTACGCATGTTGTTTATGTTGAGGGTAATATGAAAACCATTACTGAAACGATAGCTATTGATATCTCTAGAACCCTTGGCATCGTGGAGAATGTTTTTGCTGGAGCCGACTGTTCCCCCAAAGAGATTCGAATCTACATAAATTTATTTAAGGAATTCCGCGATGATTTTTCCTGGTCTTGCGAGGAAATGTAAGGCATTGCAAGGTTCGGAGTCCCGAGAGAGATTATCACTGACCATGGAAGTCACTTTCAGAGCACAATGATGATCGAGTTAACATCAAATCTGGGGTTGAGGCAAGAACATTCATCACCCTACTACCCACAAGCGAATGGTCAGGTGGAAGCTGTAAATAAAACTCTTAAAACCATTCTACAACGAACGATCAATTCGGCCAAGTCAAATTGGCATTTGATGTTATACTCAGCATTATGGGCCTACTAAACATATGTTAAGACTACAACCAGTTTCTCATCTTTTCAACTCGTTTACGGGCTGGAAGTAGTCTTTCCCATCGAGTGTCAAATCCCATCTCTAAAGCTGGCAGTACAATTATTGCCAGACACTTCACCACTTGAAGAGTGGTTATTATACCTTGAACAACTCAATGAGCAGTGTCATGATGCGTCCTTGGCTAACAAGACTCACAAAAAAAAGTTCAAGTGTCAATATGATTAGTTCGTTCATCCTAGGATTTTCTCTGAAGGTGACCTTGTCCTAGTCTATGACCAAGATAAGGACTCCCTAGGGGAAGGCAAGTTTAAACCCATGTGGTTCGAACCGTTCATCGTTAAAGAGGTTCTAAAGAAGGGCGCTTATCATCTGGTAGACTTTGAGGGAAATTCTTTGGTAGAGCCTAGAAATAGGCTCTACCTCAAGAAGTATTACCAAGGATGATTTTAAGGATGGAAATTTATATCAAAATGTAGAAACATGGGCTAATCGTATTGGTCCTTAATATGTAATATATATATTTTTTGGCGATAGTTTTGTAAAAATATTCAAATTTCTAAGGATTTTATATATTTTCTATAAATTTTGGCGATTTTCAAGGTAAAATAACTTTATTCTATGGAATTTGGGAGAATCTTCTTTAGAAAATATGGAAATTAGCTAATCTTTTTTTGGGAAAAACCATGGAAAATTAGCCCATCTGCGAAATTTAGCCCCTAAAATCATCTATGAGTATTACTCACAGGTAGGTCACCTAGGGTAACTTTTTTTTAAATATGTATAGTTCCTATACATTTGCGTTTTTTATTTTTTATCTTTTTGGTTTTGTGGATGTGTCATTATGATGTCATATTTTTCACTGTGGCAGATGTCAAGTGAATCAGAGGTGTTCATTGGGTTTTCGAATGGTGCTAACCGACACACTCGGAGGCTTGCTTCCGCGTCTTGGGTAATTTACATGCCTCAAGGCTAGCTACTATCTTCAAGAGGTATCTGTCTAGGTAACACCACAAACAATGTTTACGAATAAAGTGTAGTTCTAGATTTGTTGTGTGATGCTTTGTCGCATGGTATTTCTCGCCTCCAAGTATATTTATATGCTCAACTGGTTGTGTCTCAGTTAAATGGAGTTTACCACATTTATGATCCTACTCTACACCGATGATTCCTTAGGGTACGTCTCTTAGAACGAAGCTTTCATTACACTACGTATATCCATGTTCCTAGGAGATTGAATCAAGTTATAGATGCCCTAGCTAATCATATAATAGATTGGCATATTTCACACATGTAAATAAAAATACACACATGCACATGTAAATACATTTATAAAATAGATGTAGTCCATAAACACATAAAAATCCATATATAATATCAAAAATATCGGAGTACATGGGTGGGTGCAAGCACCTCAAAAATATGTCCAGTAAAGAGTCACAGGGTTTATGCCCTCAAAATATACAAGTAGTTCCCTCGACACGTGATTAGTCCAGTATAACTAAGGATGGGACTGTTGGCCCTGTTATAATGATCAAAGACATTTTCCAAATACCGAAAAAGTCAGGCCCACGTCCATGGTGCCCCCACTACCTGAGGCTACATAGATGGTGACATATCCTTAATCTCTCCCATGGGGACTGTGTGAGTGAGCAAGGTAACATTCCTCTCTACCCATGTCAAAAATCTCTCAGCCTCACTGGCTGGAGGTCCCCCTGCTGCTGATGGTCTACCAATTACAGCTGGTGCAGCCTCTCTTCGAGGTTGTCGCCTATTCCTTGCAAAGTCCGCTGGATGCACTGGTCCCACATCTGCACACAACAGATAAATATCTGTCAGATACTCTGGTATACAAAAAATGATATATATATATAAGAAAAACAACATAACAATTAAAAAATTTTGAAAAACAAGCTTACCTAGCTCTCCTCGTACCACTTTGGGAGGCACGCCCACGTCAGGGTCCCTGGAAAAGTCGATTCTGGCATACAGATAGTCCTCTGTCAACGGAATATGCCAAGACCACCAATCGAAAAACTTGTCGTCGAAGGCCTCAATAGTCCTCCCTCCCCCCTATCATGGAAACAACACTGCCCATCTGTTAACTACTGGAAAAGAGGCTATGTGCCCTCGGGCTAAGACTCAGTACTCTCTCGAAAAACAAAGCACATAGAATAGTCCTAAACCTGAAGTTCCTGTTCCTCCGCATGTGACACTCTGTAAGTTGCCTCTTCATGCATTCTAGTAAAGTGGTACTCCAGTCAAAAACTTATGCATTTAAGAACTCAACTGCACAATTCATGTGCGCCTAGGAATCCTGATGCAAATCTGCAGATCCTGTAATCCACCCCATAAGAAAAGCTATCACTTTTAGTGATAGGTTTGAGATCTTGTTTATTGTCACTTGAGTGCCCATATTGTCTGCACTGGCTTCACAATGGAGTCCAATCAACTCTTCTATATTGTGTGGCCCCAAGGGAAAAGTGAGTAAATTGAATGGTTCCCCTCTCCTTGAGAGGCCAATCAGAAAGTATATATCCTCAGTTGTTGGAGTCAATGACTGTCCTTCAAGCATGAAAACCTCTGCATCAGGATGCCAATAATAAACCAAGACATTGAACACCCTAGGTTGTGTCAGCTGAAAGGAAACTGGAAGAACTTTAACAAACCACATCGTGCTAATGTGGCGATAGAACAAGGGTCCTCACCGACCAAAAAATCAATATCCTCATGCTCTCTCTCCCTCCAGTGAACATACATCCTGCAATTGACAAGTTCAGGAGGGATTAGCCCTTTGCATTTTTAAAATTTTTCCTATGTTGGAGGGTATATGTGGGTTGTAATGTAGATAGTCGTGTATGCCCATGTGAAGTATTTTCTCTACATGCGGGCATACGCTGGCTGTCCTAAGACAACTTGTGTATACATAGGGCCAACCATTTTCAAGGTCAGCGTCCCCCCAAAAAACAAAAAGAAATTCTTAAATAAAGAATTGAGATGATAGGGGGGTTAGTATGTACTTACTTGGTCCAATTGGAAGTCTGTTCCGTCCACTAAAGCTCACAGAATCAACTCTTTTGACAAAGGGGTTGTTTTGGCTCCACAGTCAATTTATCAATTAGCAATGGTGATAATGAGCTGCCAACTTTTATTTATAGACATTTTGGCCCTTTTTTGTCATTTTTTCTAAATTGAAAATCATTTAGTATGGTTCAGGAGTTTTTTGTGGATTGTTCTGATCAGTGTTACTTTGGGTATTTGGAAACTTTTTGAGATTTAGGTCATTTTTAAAAGGTCCTTTGGTAAAAATTCATTTTTCCAACTTGTCTCATTTAAGTTTGGATTCCACCTCCACTTTCTGCATCTTGTTGTATTTTCCACTTTTCCATAGGATCAATCCCACCGAGTTGCAACACGGAACCATGAATGCTTCTTTAGAAGTGTCGTAATTTGGTGGTAGAGCTTACCTTAACATGGATTCCCTAGGTAGATCCTAGTTTCATTTTGGTATCCATGTCGTCACTGATGACTATAGGCTCGAGAGTGGTTTTTAGTTTTATCCTGATTACTAGTTTGAGCCTCATTTTCATGATGCATTATCACTCTTGACCTCACCCTCGGGACTCCCAAAACACAACGAGTCTTCTTTTAAACAATTTTCAGACCCTCTAAACATGAAAAGATTATCGAGCGATCATGTGGCCTTTCACGCTTGCTAAACTCAAATTTGAATTCACGTCTATTCGACGGTAGTTTACCCTTTTTTTGGTCCAGCTGGTCATCTGTACAAACAAAGGTATACTCTAGGGGCCTCGGTTCTCTAGAAGAGTATTCTCAGGTACAATTTTAATCCTTTTTTGGGCCTGAGGGACTAAATTTACGAAAAAGAAACCCCCATGGAGTCCATATTTAATCTCTTTTCAGACTCCGTAAAATTGAAAAGATCGTCAAGTGACCTTATTATTTCATACTTGTTAAATGGTCCAGAAGAAAATTCCTAACGGAGTCCATAGTTAATCTGTTTTCAAACTCCCTAAAACTAAAAAAATTGTTGATTGATATTGTCTTTATCACATTCATTAAAATGGTTTTGAATAGACATCTGGTCGGTGCTATTTTACCCCTTTTTTTGAACCGACTAGACTGTCTTTGAAAAAGGTACCCCAATAGAGTATCCTTTTATGCTTTTTCAGACTCTCTAAATATGAAAAACCATTGATCTTACCTTCTCTGGCCTCGTTAAAATTACATCGAAGGACGTTATCATTGTGTTTTGTTAACCGTATTTTCATTCCTATGTATTTAGTGTAATATTGACTCCATGTTTCTCTCAACTGAACCATTTGAAGAATGCCTTATAATGCAAGCTGTGTAGCACTTTTTTTTTGTTTCTTGACAACTTGACCCCTGGAAGGATTTTTTCGAGCATGTCTCCTTGTTCTGAACATCAATCTGGTCCTTGCGCCTAGAAGTAGTATGTTTGTGACACTTGTTCCTCTTTTGTAACGTAGCATTCTTTTATTATTTTTCCAAAATTATTGAAAAACACAAAAATATCAAATATACCCCAAAAAGAGGGAGGAAAAAGTATTTTATTTTTATTGGCAGCACATCGATTCGCCCTTGGACAAAGCACATCCTTTCATTTGTTCATCAAGACCTGGGATTTAATATGAACTTAGGAAGTTGTTCTCGCTACATAGAGTTGTGTCCTCCTCCATTTGGTTATTCTACCAAACATTGGGAGAGTTTGTGTTTCCTCTTGCACCGTGAACTTTGTTGGGGTCCAGGTATGAATGATTTATTCACCCTTTTCCTACATTAATTTATCAATTTGGGTGCATATTCTTTCAAGGAAACATGCAAGGTATATGCAAGGGAAAGAGCACAATTTGTTCTGGCCAAGGGTTCACGATTAAGATTCAAAACATTGTTGTGAACTAGATTAATTACAACTTTTGAAAAGAAATTATAAGAATTAAAACACTATAACAACAAGCATAAACTGATGAATATTACACACAGAAAGATGCAACACCTGATCAGAAGAGTGGGCCCAGCTCTCTGATCAGGGCTACGTTAGTCACAGTGAAGACTAAGACAACAAAATAGATGATGCTCTATAAATCTAAAAAGGGTTATTACAATATCAATGGGGGCATCCCTAGTTACAGGAATAAACTGTATTTTATACATGGAGAGGGAGAACAACCTCTTTCCCCAAAACATGGTAACCGTATCCCCAAAAATATACATTAGTTGGAATGGCACCAATACCAGATAGAAAAGATTAGTGAGATGCCCAATATGGTTCAGGGATTTGTGACTCCAACTACGCGGCCTCCTTGTGGCTTGGTTGTTGCTGTGAATAGAAGATCTGTTGCGGGATGAAGCCTTGGTTTCCGTTCTCCAAAAGTTGCAGTCAAACATTCATTTTAGTGCTGTAAATAGGCAAAACTCTGCGACTTTATTTCATTAATAAAATATTCCAATAGACAAGGCAGGGGTATTTACCTTATAGGTTTAGCATAGTAAACATAGGTAAATAAGTGCAAAAAGGTCAAAAAGGGTAATGGAAATGCAACAGAAAGATAACCCGATTTAGTGCCCAACATCTCCCCCCAACTAGCCTTCTGCATGCCCTCATGTAATTCGCCACCTCCGAAGGTCTATATTTTGCTGACTGTTGGCTTCCTAAAAATGGGCGAGATCATATTCTTCAGCCATCTCTATCCCTGAAACTTTAAAACCATCTGAAAGGAGGAATTCTTCCCACAAATCTTTTGAGACGATATACGCTGGAGTGTAATTTTCTACTGGAAACCAAATAGTGGGAAACTAAAGATGGAGTCCCATCCATTGGACCCCACATGTTCAGACACATGCCACATATCTAGGCACTCTGGGGAGCACTCATGCAAAATTTGGTGCTCCAAAAGGTTCCCTGTTCCAGACAGTTGTAGGTGCCATCATCCACCTTTTTTGACAGAAATCAAGGGCCTCTTCATGAAATGTGACTATTTTCTTGACACAAAGATCAAGGCACCAATTTTGTGTCCTCATCATTCTGTCTCTATTCGCCTCAATTCCCAAAAAGTTGTTGTGTTTAGTGAACATGGTGACTGACCTCTCAGGTTCTCCTCTTACTATAAATGGCTTTGTAACCTGATTAGATTCAAATGTGTTAAAAGCCTTCTACCAGCTGATCTGGTTGAAAGTGTAAGAGGTGAGGGCCCTTAAGTGAATGTCTCCCCCATATGGGACTAGATTGAATTCTCTGTCTAGGTGCAGCAGATACCCATGCAGGTAAAATTCACACATCAAATGTTGAGTTGGCACGTCATGGTGCCTCATTATTCGGAGGAATTGTACACCATTTTCTATTTTATAACTAATCTCATTTTTTATGCTCTCCATGCAGAATAAAGAAAGCGTTCATGTAATAATAAAGAATAACAAGAAGCAGGGGTGCGACATGCCATCACCTCTTGCGCAAAATTAAACATCTACTCCCAGGTTTCAGCTCTGCCACTTGCTTTTCCAGCTGCTCCATCTTGAGTTTCTTCTTCGCATGCCTTAATCTCATGATGTCTATATGCTCCACATATTCAAAAATAGTTATGGAGACTCATTCTTGAGTTCTTATGACCTTGTTTTGATACTGAGCCATAGTAGATTTCCAAATCTGCACTTCGACCATTAAGGCATGCTCATGGTCTTCAAACAATTGCTCGAATGGGTCTGTTTGAGTAGCAGTAGAGGTTATGGCAACCTGGTCCATCTGAGTCTCTATTTATACTCCTATGGCCTTGGACTTTCTAGCTTGCTTCTTGTATTTCTTCACCTGCTTCTACATTTTGTGTACTTATTTCCTTAGTTTCCTGACCTCCATCTTAAGCCGCATTGTCTCTTTAAAATGTAGCTGATGTTTTTGTTTGACTGGGAGTCTTACGACCTTCTCGTTTGGCTCATTCATCGGGACCGCTTCACTTGGTCCCTCCTCTTCCCTTACAATGATTTCCTCTTGTTGCGTGCTCACTGCGACCACTGGTGCCCTTCCAAGATGCTCTCTTGATAATGTGTTTTCTTGGGTATCATCCACCCCACATGGTTGTGGTTTTTGTGATAGAATTGGAGGAATGACGAGATCTTCTTCTGTGCACTGAAGGGAATGATTTTTCCTTTCTCCTCTTGGAATAAAGGAGAAAAAGGAGAACTGGAAGGGATCTTCAATGTTCGGTCTCGAGGTCGATGCTGGTTCCTATGGGTTAGCGCCAACTTCATGCCCTATTTCTCCTAGCACTTCTTCCATGGGCTCTATGGTTAGGGTGGTCATGACCTCTTCTTCCTTCGGGTTATCCTCCTCCATCGACTCCATGGTGACAGGGGGTCATTGTGGCATACCCTTGGTCGCAATATCAACCAATTCACTCGCTCTTGTCTGTTGTGACCCCACTTATGTGGTTATCATGCTATCAAATTGCTTTGCTAGTTCCACAGACGAGGCTGGTTCTTATGGGACAACCTCGACCATGGTACTAGTGGGCCTTTCTATGTCAACTTCTGCATCTTCCATTGGTTCCATGGTTTCAGCTTTCTCTTGGGGAGCAACCTCTTCTTAAAATTCTTCATCTTCCATCTCCATCTCTTTCGGTTCCTCCTGGTAAACATAATCATCTTCTCCTACATTTTCCTCCTTTGTGGCTTCTGGTTCATCTTCCCTAGCATTTTTGTCCTTCGTGGCTTCTGGTTCATCTTCCCTAGCAGCCACAACAGCTGCTACTTCTTCCTCTATGGAATCCTGAAACAATTCCCACAGGATTGGGATTCATCTGATGGCATTCATTACTAACAGTTGAACCAACCCATGGTGGGTGATGACCGCCAATACCTATCACAACTCCTGAACTAAATGTTCCATTAGGTGAAGGATTCTCAATAATAAATAAGGCACATTCAGTGAGAAAGCCTCTGCTTGGGGAAATCGCAGGTGAGTTAGTATTCGGAGATGGTATTTGAATATGGTGGAGTATCTCCCTTCACAATTCATATATCTCATGACGAACTCTACTACTTCTTCCCATGGATGTGGCAGCGAGTTTCAGTCGTATCCTTGACCCGTCTACACAATGCTTTCTCTAGCCTGTAAAAAGGCTTTGGGAAACTCCGAAAGGACAGACCTTCTTGAAAAACATCACTGTCCATTTTGAGGGAGTCCACTGACTTCTGCGATGGCTTCCTCTGTCACAGGGATTTCAATTCCGTGGACCCGAGAGATTCCTTCTCTCAAGTTGAGTGCAAATTCTGCCGCAATTTCTTCTTTTGACCCTTTCACACTATCAAAGTAAACATTCCAACCCATGTTCTCAAAGACCTGCCATACCTCTTGATTTTTCCGAACTCTAGTTGTATCTTCAGGCTCATGCTGCACAGATCGCCCACCCATTGCTGCAGAGGTGGAGTCATCATGACGAATGTAGTTAGTTGGTAGGGGAAAATGACAGGGCTCCAAACCATTGGCAACTGAAATAATGTCATGTTTCTTTTGGGGGCAATGGATGAAACAATGTTGGTATGTTTAATGCCTAATTGAAAATGATGACAAATTGTGGTGGTACTATTAGAGATTTAATGCAACGTGTTAGGGAGGTTACTGATTATGAATCTGGACGTACGAATACACATTCCAACATATCAAAGTTATGATTACGAAGTACCGAAATCATTGGATTTTGTTTGGTGGGGATCATGTGTCATGAATTCTTTTCATGGTATGCCGTCGTTTATTATGAAGGTTCCCCACCCAACTTAATTACAACCATCCACAACACATTTTGATGTCTTTTTTGGAATATTTTAATTAAATCCATAAAATTCGTTGGAGACATACCTGGGGACCTACCTTATGGTGGAGTAACAACAAAATGTCTGACAGAGTAACAGTAACAGGGTGTAATAACAATAAGGAGTAACAGAAACAGTGAGTAGTCAACAACTATGGAGTAATGACGATGGTGGAGTAGCGACGGTTACAGAGTAATGACACTGGTAGAGTAACAACACCAGCAGAGAATCAACAGTTGCAAAGTAACGACATCGATCGAGTAATGATAGTTGCGGAGTAACAACACCGGTGGAGTAACGACAATTGTGGAGTAACAACACCGACGGAGAATCTGCAGTTGCGTAGTAACGACATCAACAAAGTAATGGAAGTTGCGGAGTAACAACACTGGCAGAGTAATGACAGTTGTGGAGTAACAACACTTAGTGGATTAAAAACACACACCAGTGGAGTAACAACACCGAGTGTTACATTTCTCCTGGCCATATTCCTTTGTTATTCTTACAAAATACAAACAAGTAAGAAATAAAAATATATATATATATTTAAGGCAGAGTGAGAGTGTCCTTCATTCCAACAACCATTAAATCAGATGAGTCAGAAAGGTGTTTGACAAAGTCATTTCTAGAGGCTGGACAGTGGTATAGTTTTAGAGGGTGTCTGTTTACTAAGAACGGGGTATGATTCTCATATATTGTAATTAATATAACCATTCCATTGTCGAACACTACGTCGACTTGATATGGCCCCATCCAGTGAATGCAAAGCTTGCCTTTGAAATCCTTAAATTGGGAATCATAAAGTAATGCCCAATCTCCCACATGAAACACCTTACTTTTGATAAATTTATCATGCCATTTCATTCTCTATCGTTGAACAACAATGGTCTTCTAGACATCTACTGACCGAATCTCGTCCAACTCATTTGGCTGTTCCAGTCAGTGTTTATGTGCTTTTGATAGGTCTAGGCCTACTTCTAGAGATGTTCTGAGTGTATTGATTTCAAATTCCACCAGAAATAAGGGGACTTTCCCATAGACTAATTCAAATGGAGAAAACTGAGTTTTGTTCCACCATGTTGTTATATATGCCCATAAATCTTTTGGAATTTTTTGTGCCCAGTCCCGACGATGACTTGCTATTGTCTTCGTCAAGATATTTTCCAATACCTTGTTTGTGCTTTCTACTTGCCCATTCACCTGGGGGTGATAGGGGGTTGTCACTCTATGTTTGACCCCATATTTCTGCATCATCTTTCCTATCATGTGAGATGTGAACTGTGATCCTCCATCGGACACAATTTCCCTTGGAGTACCGTATCAGGCAAAGATTTCTTCAAAAAGAAAGTCTGCTACTACTTGTTCTGTTTCTCTTGTGACCGCTCTGGCTTCCACCCATTTGGTTACATAATAAGTGCAGACCAAGATGTAATATTTCTGATGAGAAGGTGGGTTGAAGGGTCCAACAAAATCAATGACCCATTTCTCAAACAGTTCAAGGACTATCTAGGGTTGTAGAGGCATTTCATCTGCTTTCCTAGGTTGTCCCATCCATTGGCAGCTATCACACCTTTG
Organism: Picea sitchensis; assembly: GCA_010110895.2. NCBI lineage: Eukaryota > Viridiplantae > Streptophyta > Pinopsida > Pinales > Pinaceae > Picea > Picea sitchensis. Next base: position 37,766 of record SNQJ01S0032940.1, read on the forward strand.
GACATAATCTCAGGCATCATGAAATATGGAGGGCCAGTAATATCCCATTTGCATCACTTTACCTATTATTTTATCTACAAAATGTCCTCCACAGGGTCCATCATGTGCAGCCTTCAGTATCTCATAGATATTATCTTCTTCCACACAACACTGAATCTGTTGGTCAACCCCTGTATGAAAGAGATATCCTTCCATCCATGAATATCGGGTACTCTGGTGAATAATCTTCCTTTGCTCCTTATATGACAGATGATGAGGAACCTTCCCTGAAGCAAGATAATTAGCAATATATGCATACCACAGAGTGTTAGCAGATACTGCAAAAAGATGTTCATCTGGAAAATTATCTTCAATTCATGTATTCTTACCCTCATGTTCTATCCTAGATAAGAAATCTACAACCACATTGTCCTTCCCTGGTTTATCTACTATAGTAATATCAAATTCCTGTAGTAACAAAATCCATATTGTGATATGACCAGGGGTAATAGGTTTATTCATTAAATACCTAATAGTTGCATGATCAGTATGTACAAAGGTAGGATACCCGGTAATGTAGTGCCAGAATTTATTGATGGCGTAAATGAAAACAAGGAACTCTTTATTGGTCACTGTGTAGTTTAATTCAACAGGAGCCAAATTCTTACTAACATAATAAACTGTGTATGGTATTTTGTCCTCTTGCTGTCCTAATACTGCACCAACCACTGTTTGGGAAGCATCTATATGAATATGGAAAAGTAATGCCCAATATGGCCCTCTAAGGATCGAAGCACTACAGACCAATTCCTTAATTCTCATAAACGTTGCATCACAGTCCTCTGTCCACACAAAATCTAAATCTTTTGTTAGTAATTCAAAAAGTGGAAGTGATACTTTAGAAAATTTTTCTATAAAACGCCTGTAATAACTAGCACAACCAATAAAGCTGCATACCTGCATGGGCATTTTGGGTGTTGGGAAATGCTTAATTACCTTTGTCTTTGTTGGGTCCATCTAGATTCCTTCAGCTGAGAGAAAATTTCCCAGAACAATTCCCTCTTCCATCATCATATGGAATTTTTCTATACTTAGCGAGACACACGCTTGTATACACCTTTCGAGAACTTTTTCTAAATTTTTCATCCCTTCAAGAAATGAATCCCCATATGGAGTAAATTCATCCATGTAGATTTCAACACTGTCATCTATCAAATCAGAGAAGATTCCCAAAATTTCCCTCTGGAATGTTACAGGAGCATTACACGGGCCAAAAGGAAGGACCCAGTATGCGAATGTTCCCTAGGGGCATGTGAAAGTGGTTTTATCCTGATCTTTAGGATGTATCTATATCTAGTTATACCCACTAAACCCATCTAGAAAAGAAAAAAAAATTGCCAACCAATGTATCCAGAACTTGATAAATAAATGGCAAAGGAAAATGATCTTTCTGCGTTGCCTTATTTAATTCTCGATAATCCACGCATATCTGCCATTTACCATTTTTCTTAGGGACCATCACTAATGGGGAGACCCATTGGCTATCTGAGATGGGGTAGATAAAACCTACGTCTAGTCATTTCTGAAGTTCTTCTTTCACAACATTTTTCAATGTGGGGTTCATCCTTCTCTGAGGTTGTCTCACAGGACGACAATCCTCCTTAATGTATATATGATGGGTACATGAATTAGCAGGTATCCCTTTCATATCTATATAATCCCAGGTGAAGGCCTCTTTGTGTTTCCGAAGGACATCCATGATTTGCTTCTCCTGGGATTCTGACAGGGTTGGATTAATATTCAGGGTTTTTCCTGGTTCTAGTTCTACTGGGACACTTTCACTGGGTGCATCAATAGGTAGCTCCTCTGATCCTTCTTTTATTTCAATTTTTTCTTGAGTCTCATAGCTTAGGATAGGTTCTAGGAATTGTTGATTTGTTTCGGAAATGGAGTAAGGATCATCCATAAAAGAGGTGATTACATCATCTTCTAATTCTATTTTCAACTGAAGGGCTTGTCCAATAGTGAGAACTGGCCTCAATTCCTCATTTTCTATTTCGGGCTCTTTCCTAGATAAACTTTTCTTGCTTCCTGCTGGTTTTATGGATGGGTTTGGTTCTGCAGGTGGGTATAACACTAAGTTCTTAATGTTGTTCCCATTGGAAATGATCATGTGCCCTGATCGACACCCAATGTAAGCATCTACAGTAGCTAGCCATGGTCTACCCAAAATCAAAGGATGGTCGCCCATCAAAGATTGTGTCTGTAAGACCAGGAAATCTATGGGATAGTGCCATGAATCCATTGAAATTGTTACGTCTTCCAACTTTCCTATAGGTTTGACTCTGGATCCGTTTGCCAATTCCAATATTATAGGTGTATGTTTCAAGTTACGAAGACCTAATGCATGCATGGTTTCAGTGGTGATAATGTTGATGGCAGCGCCCAGGTCTACCAACACATTCAGAATCTGTACCCCATTAATTTGTACTATCAGAATTGGGTTCCCCAGATCTCCATACTTTTTAGGCATTGACTTTCCCATCATGAAATCTAATAATTTTCCCATAACATGAATGGTAAGGGGGTCTTTGGATTTCTTTGAAGGTTTCTTTGAACAATATTCCCTAAGAGTCTTTTCATATATTGGCACATCCTTCATAGCTTGTAACAAGGGAATTTTAACAAATAAGTTCTGCAATTCTCCTACTAAATCAAATTCAACTTGAGGGCTTGATTTACTCAAAGTTAGTCTCTCTGGGTAAGGTGGTTCAGATTGATGTTGTTTTACAGGAGGTGCTTGGTTTCTATTAGTTTGTTTTGTCTCTTTATTAATTGGTTCTAATTCCTTACCTTCACTATTGAGTTGTTCAATGGTAACTGGAGGAGGTTGAACATTAACTGTCTGCCCTAATCATAGATTCATCTCATACAAATATGTAGTGGAAATGCTATATGAAGGTAGGTTAAGAATGTCATTTTGATGATCTTCCTTGCTATTAGGATTCGGATCAGGTTGGATTGGGAGCCGAGGATGGGAAGGTTGATTACCTAGAGGCACATTAGAGGGAAGTTGGAGTTGTTGTTGTGGCATCGGTTGAGGAAAATTCCCAGGAGGGTATCCTCGCCAAGTTGGAGCCCATGGGGAGCTCGAACTAGCTTGAGGGTTCCACTACTGCCATGGTGGAAACTGGTATTATGGCCACATGGGAGGATAGGGCATGGACTGAGGATTCATATTAGAATTATTGAGATACTGAGATGGATCTGAGTACATACCTTGATTTCCCATTGGTGGTTGAGGTTGCCATGGCTTTCTAGACCCCATGAGGTACAGTTGCTCCATGTCTTTCCCCATCCCTTGAAATATTGCTTTTAGGCCTAGCAGGGAGGGGCATGATCTTGTTGCATGATTTAGCTCACAGATTGCACATTCCTCTATGGATTTTAATGGACATTCCCTCTCTGGATGCTTCTTTCTACACACTGGGAAGAATATAGCCATAGTCTTGTCCAATTCCAGTTGCTTCTGTTTTACTTGCAGCGTATCCATCTATGACGATAGGGTGTTGAGGATATCCATCCTCAGATTGTCTAGCAGGTTTCTGATTTCTACTTTCGTAACACCTCTGCCAGACCCTTTTGTTGAGCGAATTCCTTGCTTGTTTCTTGCAAGCCCCCTTGAGCACTGAATACATAATTCAAAGATACCTTCAAATCTTTCTTTAGAGATGTCTCCCTTTCCCACAATGTTCAATAGTTCCATTAAGTCCTCACAGAAAGATTGGAGGAGGATAATTTTTAGAATTTCCTTATCCAGGTCAGAGTGACTCGACCTTTGTAATGTGTACTTGAATCATTCCAGACAATCTTCCAAACTCTCGTCTTCCTTTTGTGCGAACATGAAAAGTTCCTCTTTAATGTTCTAGGATTTACAGTAGTCCTGGTATTTTTCCAGAAAAGTTGTCCGCATATCATCCCATGTGGAAATAGATCTTCCTCCAAGGCTCATAAACCATCACAGAGCCGTTCCTTTTAATGTAGAAGGAAAAGATTTTAACTTTTTGGCCTCCATCGTGTAGTCATACCCTCGGCACACTATGTCAAACTCAAATATAAATGTGTCGGGATCTTTTGAAACAAGCCCATGAAAGTTTGTTAAGGATACTAATGGAATAGGCTTTGTGGGCACACCAGCTCCCAGATCTCCAATTGGAAACTCGATAGTGGAGGTTGTGGGAGCCATAAATATCTTCCAATAACCGTTGGGTATTTCACCAGGATCTGTAGGAGATGGTTGAGGCTTCCTTACCCCTCGGATTCGAGTTGCTTCACTTCCCCGGTCCCTTGGTGATGCAAATACTCCTTCGATCCCTTCTCCTGTGTCCTGATGACTTGATCCCTTGGCTACAACATCCTCTCTCTTGCTGGAGTGGTCTGACTCTGTCAAGGTTCTTCTTGAGACCTCTTCCCCCTTTGTTACCAGCATAATATTTCCTTGGTTAGGTATGCTACTAGATGTTTCTTCAACTGCTGGAGGGACCTGTTTTGTCGTATCACCCAAGAATGTTGTAGACAACACTAGTTGATCTACTGATTGTCCCTAAAACTTCACTCTTCGTGCCCTTGGTCTCATGGCTGCACGAGATGATGTTTTTGATTCAGCCTTTGCTATAATCTGCTGGATGTAGGTCTTTCTTCCCAAATCTGGTCCTCCATTCTTTGGGGTTTTCCCTCTACCCCCGTTATTTGGTTCTTTGTTCATACAAGTGTTGGTATGATAGAGGGTATTGGCATGAAACTACAATGCTTTAGTCTTGAAGTAAGGTGTAAAAGGACCATTCCTTCCTCAAGATGAAAATATCTTACAAAAAAGAAAGGCAGCTTAAAACAAGAGTCTAAGGTTCAGGGCCTGGAGAAGGGCATCAAAGGGCTCTTCCCTCGCTTGAACAAGAACCAGGAACAAACACACCACGAAAAGACCTGATACTTTTCAAATCTGAAGCAGGGCGTCAAAAGAATCCTCCCTCCCTAGGGTAAAAGCTAGGGTTTCCCAAAAAAAAAACACAAGGGTTTGAAAGAAGTAAATCTAACTCAGGGTCTGGAGCAGGGTATCAAAAGACTCCTCCCTCCCCAGGACAAGAGATTGGCAAAAACAGAAAAGAAAAAATAAAAAGAAGTGGAAAGGACACCTACACTTAGGACCTGAAGAAGAGTGAGAAAACTCGTTCTCTCCCCAGGATGAGAGATTGACCCTCTGGTTGGTCTGTATCAATTTCTTGCACCTTGTTAGCCTCCCCGACAACGGCGCCAAAATGTTTCAGTCCAGGTATGAACGATTTATTCACCCTTTTCCTACATTAATTTATCAATCCAGGTGTGTATTCTTTCAAGGCAACACACAAGGTATATGCAGGGGAAAGAGCACAATCTGTTATGGCTAAGGGTTCACAATTAAGATTCAAAACATTGCTTTGAACTAGATTAATTACAACTTCTGAAAAACAATTATAAGAATTAAAACACTATAACAGCAAGAATAAACTGATAAATAATACACATAGAAAGACGTAGCACCTGATCAAAAGAGTGGGCCCAGCTCTCTGATCAGGGCTGCGTTAGTCACAACGAATATTAAGATAGAAAAATAGATGCTTCTCTATAAATATGAAAAGGGTTATTACAATATCAATGGGGGCATCCCCAATTACAGGAATAAATTGTCTTTTATACATGGAGAGGGAGAACAACCTCTTTCCCCAAAACATGGTAACCGTATCCCCAAAAATATACATTAGTTGGAATGACACCAGTACCAGATAGACAAGATCAGCAAGATGCCCAAGATGGTTCAAGGATCTGTGACTCCAGCTGCACGACCTCCTTATGGCTTGGTTGTTGCTGTGAATAGTGGATCTACTGTGGGATGAAGCCTTGGTTTCCATTCTCTAGAAGTTGCGGTCAAACATTCATTTTAGTGTTGCGAATAGGTAAAACTCCATGAATTTATTTCATTAATAAAATATTCCAATAGACAATGCAGGGGTGTTTACCTTACAGGTTTAGCATAGTAAACATAGGTAAATAAGTGCAAAAAGGTCAAAAAGGGTTACAGAAATGCAGAAGAAAGATAGCTCGATTTGGTGCCCAACAAACTTATATCAACATCATGCTGCCTCAGTCTCATCATTTGTCATGCTATTGTCCAAGGAAATTTTTTACCAAGCTTGATTTGTTCCCTCTGCAGATTTTCTCTTGCCCTCATGCCTGGCCATCTCGAAAGCCCAATCAAGTCTTTGTTCGAAATCCATGAAACCTTCAGCCTAATCATCAAAATCCTCGAGTATGTTCCTGACAAGCCATCTAAGACCTCTAGGTAGTGAATTCATACACTCATATTACACTCCTACCTGAGTTGTGAATATTTTGAAGCTGTTTCTCAAGCTATCAAGGCCTCTTCTCTAGCCATCATGCCTTATTCACTTCTTGAAGATGGATACTATACATGTATATATTTTTTATTTCGATATGTATATCTGTTGTGTATTGCTCACGTCTACACTTTATATATTTATATGACATGGATCTACAATGTATTTGATTGGTAGCCATGATTTTATTTCATTCTGGGCATGGGTATTCCCGCCTCGGTGAGACAATTGTTATTTTGCAGATGGCACCTCCCAAAATCTGGTCCCTAGGCTCATTTGTTTTGTATGTTGATGAAGATTGATAATGTATTTTGTCCATCGGATGCTCTTCTGACCTCACACCTTAGGGGGAATCTGTTATAACCTTAATTTTCACCATATATGCTTACCTGGCATCAGGCCATCTCATTTTACATCTTTTTCCAAGCCACTATTGAACAACTCTTCTTAAAAACACCCTTTTTGAAGGCACATGTGCCCTACTCCACTACTTCACACGTGTATATGCTAGTTGTCCCACTACAACCCGTGTATACCTACAAAAACATGAAAATGGAAAGTTGCAGACGAAACTCACAGTTTTGGGTAAGTTACCTAAACCATTTGACCGCCCATAGCTGGTCACTTGACCAAATACAAAGCCCTTTCTTTCCTATGAAAGAATGGGTAGGGGTCCCATTTTGAAGAGGAAAATAATAGTAAAGAAACTCTACCCGATTTCACATTCCCTTTTTCCCAACCTTTTGCAACTAGTGTTTGAAGGGAAGCATATACAAAAGTAGTTGGAGTACAGTTGAAGAGGATCCCAGGACTAGATTCAAGGAGCAGTGGCCGATCTCACTATTGTAACATTACTCTTGTGAGATTAATAAAAGAAGTACTTTTCCCATCCCACCATATGAGATTGTTAATGTTTAATATTGATTATATTTTCATAGAATATCTAACCCATTAGTCCATAGATCACATGCATGTTTGGATTTCTTTGTTTGTCTGTTTGTGAATGCAAGTCATCTTTGGGAGGAGACTTGCAGTCAAGGAGAAACTGAACATTAAAAGGATCTGCATCAAACACGGAAACTAAGGTACAATAACTTGATCTTTTTAACCTTGGATTTACATATGAATAATGGGGTTTATGATTGGGATGATGGTAAAACATAGGAGACTTTAGGTCATTTTCTAGCATGCATTATAGAAACCTTAATGTTATTCCATAGGGGGCTTTCCCACCCACAACATTATCCCCTATTCCTAGACACTTATCCCCTTCCGTTACCCTGCCTAGTGGAGCTTAGTCCCCCATAATGCTTTCTTTTTGGAGGTCTACATGTAGCGATGTAATTTTATTAATGATATGAGTGTTTACATATACAAAAATAGGCTCATTGACCTTAAGCATATAGGCTCTCCAGCCTAATAACATAATATTCTTCCAACATATAAACACTTGTCTCACTAACCTATAAACATAATTACAATTCAGTAGCGGCTCGACCTTGGGGTGTTACAATCCCCTCCCCTTTTTTTTTCACTGTCCTTAGTGCAACTTATTTACACAACAAGAACAATATTTCCAAAATCTTCAAAAAGATGTGGGTACTCTTCCCACATAAAATATTCATGCTCCCATGTTGCATCCTATTGGTTACTATTCTTCTCTACTGTCTAAGTTTATTGACTCAGGGTTCATGTATGTTTGGGTTTCCAACAAAGCCTCTAAAACTATTGGCCCTCCTGGTAAACCTAAAGGTAAGACAACATAGGGAATGCACTGTGTAGTCTCACCCAATATAACTTTAATGGGTGGTTGTAAGACTCAGGTGTTTACATCCTAGGATTGAGTGTGAGATAAGAGGGTTATATATTGAACCATTTATCATAACTTGTAAACACAGTATAATGTTATCAATAAATAAGAAGGAAATATAACAACTCATTCATTCAACATAATAATAATTGTTGAAGACAATAAAGATATTCACACATTCATCACATAACACATATGTTACTATGGTTCACCCCCTCCTGGGCTACATCCACAAATATTTGGCTCTCGGCTCTTATATTATAGCATTTTCGCATCTACAGTGTTGCATGCTTACAACTCCCCTTAGTTGGGTAAGATCTATATGAGGTAGACTAGATCACACCAGGCTCCCCAGCCTATGATCTAACCCTCAAGATCTACCCTCTTTCATCCTCTCTATCTCAACAAATTATATAAAATAGATCATACAACAAGATATCACGTATCACATCAACTCATGCATAACCAAAACAACAACAATCATAATCCCAACAATACCTAAGCATATACCTGAACCAACCCTTTATGATACCTAAGTATCTCTATTTATACATTTATGGTTCTTCAGTCATTTACAATACCTTACCCAAACCCTAACCCTACCATCCTTAAGTCTTCTCTCGCATGCGCGCATGTTGTTCTTCCTTCCATATTTCGCTTTCCTCATGCATGATTTCTTTCCCAAAAAACATTGGTTTTCTTCTTTGGCCTGCCTCCAACAGGCCCCCAACACTGACATGTGGCTCACCCCGAGCCACCTAACCTTTGTGTGCTTCCTCGATCTCCTTGGTGATCTCCTGGAACTTTTCCCTGAGCTCTGTTGCCTATGTCTATGCATGTGTGCCTTGTATATATGCCTATATATGCATATATAGGCATATATTTAGGCAATTCAAGCATATAGGCTACTGGACCAATCCTCTCTAGGATTTCAAACAACGCACAATATCTGGCTGCCCACTTGGAACAACTTCTTAGCTTTAGGGAACTTCTGTTGGCCTTCACCTTCAAGAATACATGATCCCCTACTTTAAATTCCTTGTGAGTTTTGTTCTTATCAACATAGATTTTCTTCCTGTCTTGGGAAACCTTCAAATTTTGTTTAATCTTTAGCATTTTCTCTTCCATTTCCTTTATCAACTCTGTCCCAACCACTTCCCTATCAGTGGGGTTGTCCCATCTTACTGGGGTGTTTCACTTTTTTCCATAAAGTGCTTCAAACGGGCTCATCTTCAGTGATGTTTGATACCCATTGTTGTAGGAAAATTATACCAAGTGTAGATAGTATTCCCATTTAGATGATTTTTCCATCACATACATCCTTAGAATATCCCCTATCACTTGGTTCACCCTTTATGTTTTCCCATCCGACTCTAGATGATAGGTTGTGTTGAATTTCAGATTTGTTCCAAACCCCTTGAATAACCCCTTCCAAAACTTTGAGGTAAACTTTGGGTCTCTGTCAGAAACAATTGTATTGGGTATGCCATGCAAGCATGCTACTTCCCTCATATAAATATCAACAACATTGGTTTCCTTGTAAGTAGTCTTCAATGGAATAAAATGGGCAGCTTTAGTAAGCTTTTCCACTACTACCATGATTTCATCATGTTGCTTACTTGTTATGGGAATCCTGTGATGAAATCCATTGTTACAACTTCCCATTTCCACTCATGAATGGGTACTAGATGTAGCAACCCAGCTGGGTGTCTATGCTTAGTCTTTACTTTTTGAGATTCCAAGCATTTAGCTATGTATTCAACAATCTCCCTCTTCATGCCTGACCGATAATATTGGCTCTTGACTGTTGATTTTTTTTCTGATATCCTGGGTGTCCTTCATACGGTACATTGTGCATTTATTTTAAAATCACACTCCTCGATTCAGGAGAATTGGGTACATAAACTCTTCTTTTGTACAAGATAATTCCATTAATACCCCATTCATAATCCTCATCTTTCTATTGCATGTTACCTTGCTGTAATATTGTTACCAATTCCATGTACTAAAAATCTGATTTTGCAGCCTCCACAATTCTATCTTTCAAATATGATTGGTACATGCTAATGGTTGTAGCATGCAACTCATGCACTCTTATGATAAGTTCATCAACCACTTTGTTATCTTTCCCCTTGATATGCTTTATATAAAAGTCATACTCACAGAGGGATTCCAACCATATGCTTTGTCGAGAAGTCAAAGTAGGTTGATCAAACAAATACTTCAGACCATTATGGTCTGTCCTTAGCTCAAACTTCTTTCCCATGAGGTATTTTTTCCATTTATTCAAACCATGCACTATGGTGCCAAATCCAAATCATGAGTGGCATCGAGCCTTTCATGCTCTTTCAATTTTTTGGAGTCAAAACATATTACAAATCCATTCTGGCTAAGGACTCCACCAAATCCTTCTTTTCATGTGTCTATGAAAACCATGAAATATTCATTTGAATCTACAATATTTATAATTGGATCACTGGTTAACAAATGTTTCAATTTCTAGAAGCTCATTTCACATTTTATTATCCATTGAAACTTCCTCCCCTTTTGTAGCAAGGAAGTGATGGGATGAAATATTCTCGAAAACCCTGCAATGAACCTTCTATAGTATCCTGCTAGACTCATGAAGGATATGAATTATGTCACATGCTTAGGCGTTGTCCACCTTATAATGGCTTCTATCTTCTCAGGATCCATTGTTATCCCATCTTTTGATATGATATGCCCCAAATAGTGAATTTTGTTTTGATAAAATGAGCACTTGCTCAATTTGGCATACAACTGATGCTCTCTTATCACTTTCAACACCATCCTCAAATGATTCTCATACTCTTCTTATGACTTGGAATATGCAAGGATGTCATCTAAAAAGACAATGATAAACTTGTCCAAATATTCTCAGAAAAAAACATTCATTAGGAACATGAAAACAATTGGTGCATTTGATAACCCAAATGGCACCATTGTGAACTCATAATGACCATACCTTGTCCTGAAGGTGGTCTTGTTGATATCTTCCTCCTTAATACTTACATGATGGTATCCTGACCTTAGATCAATCTTTGAAAATATCCTTTCATCCTTCAACTAATCAAACAGATCATCAATCCTTGGTAGAGGATACTTGTTCTTTATAGTTACCTTGTTCAATTGTCTAAAATCAATGCACAATCTCAATGTCCCATATTTCATCTTCATGAATAGGACTAGGGCACCCCAAGGTGACACACTTGGGAGTATATACCCCTTCTTCAAAAGTTCTTCAAGATGCATTTGAAACTCCTTCAGTTCTGGTGTACTCAATCTGTAAGGAGCCTTTGATATTGGAGCTGCTCCAGGCATTAAATTTATAGAGAAATCAATATCTCTCCTTGGAGGTAGTTCTGGTACCTCCTTGAACACATATTCAAAATATTCCAAGACTGCATGATCCTCCATATTTTGCACCTTATCCTTATATGCTTCCTCCATATGGGCTGCAAATATTAACATCCCTTCCTGTAACACTTTTTCATCTACATTGTTTAAATTTCTATGATAGTCACTACCCTAGGAATTCCCTACATTTTCCTTAGGTTCCCTTCCTCATCCAAGCAAGTAGATTCCTTTTTATGAAAATCTAGGATAGAATGATGTTTGTCCAACCAATCCATCCCAATTAGACAATCATAGGAACCTAAAGGCAAGATGTTCAAATCTGCCCTAATGCTCAGTCCATTCAAGTCCATTAGACATGACTTAACCATGTCATTAACTTTTCTTTTGGCTCTTGTAGCCAACTGCACCAACCAAGATTTTCCATGCTTGTTTCTTGGAAAATTCAAACTTTCCACCATCTTAGGATCTATATAACTATGACTAGATACAAAATAAATTAAAATAGTAATGTTTCAGTTGTGGATCATACCTTCCACTTCAATCATATGTGATTGATACTCTGATTTCTTATTGTCCAGGGCTGCATAGATTCTGGGTACACTTTTTCTCATGTCCTCCATTGTTTCAACTCATTGTACATTGTGAAAATATCTCACTTTGTCACTTCTTTGAGGACAATATCTAAACATATGGTCTCCTTTACAACCCCAACATTTAATAGGTGGTTTCCTTGGGCTTTGACCACCTATCTTAGTCATTATAGGTTCTCTAGAATTTGGATTTCCCTAAGGATTATTTCTGAAGAATGGTGGTTTAGTTCCCTTCTTCCTCTAATCCATCTTGAATTTCTTCTTGTCTTCCCAAGATTTTTGGAAAGTTGGCCTTGATTTTTGTTGATCATATAGGCACTTATCTCACCTTATGGTCTCCTCCAATGTTTTGGTATCATCATATTTTATTTTTTCACTGATGAATGACAGAAAACCACTCAAATACCTTTGAATCTTGATTGTCTCATCCTCGATGAAAGAGACATACTTCAACAATTCTAAAAACCTTCTTTCATCTTCACTTATTTTCATACTCCCAAGCTTGAGTTCAAAGACCTCTTTCATTTTCTTGTCATAGTATCTCTTAGTCAAGTATTTACTTTTGAAATACTTCTTGAATTCCCTCCAAATAACAATTTTCTCTTTAATGTGTTGCACCTGCACAAGTTGATCGCACCACATGGATGCCTTTCCTTTGAGTTGATAGATGGAAATTCTTCCTTCTGCATGAGAAGAATAATTATGCAATTGAAAATACTTTCTCATACCCAACATCCATGTCTCTTCATCGTCATCCTTCTTATGCTCAAAATCAAATGTAGGAGGTTTGATTTTGTTCATTTCCCCTCGTAGATCATCCACCCCGAACTTCTTACGCTTCCCAGCAGGGGATGGACTTGAGTTGCTATGTGCTCTCTTATTGGAAGGCCTGGGGGAATGATGATGATGTCTTCTAACACTTCTTGTTCTTGTTCTCTCATCAAGAGACCTATGACTTCCTGATTTTCTTAAGCCACTCTCCTTATCCAATTAATTTTCTATTCTTTCTAGGATCTGAATCAACTTCATGTTGAAGTATCCATGTTTCTCCCTAGCTCTCATAAGATTTTTGTTATCTTCTCGGTGAATTTGGACCTCTTTTTTCAATTCTTTTATAATTTTCATCATGCCCACGTCTTTGTGTATTTCTTCTCCATGTCCATTGGAGTTTTTTCCTTCAACTCCCAAATGGATATCCATTCCTCTAGATCCATTCTTTGAACTATAAGCATCCTAAGCCTCCTCCATTTCTCTGCATTATGTGTCAATTTGGTTTGGTTCTAACAATTGTTAATTATGCAAAATGTGCAGTCAACTGAATTTTTGTTAGGCCATGAGACTTAATAATTTTCCAAAATAACATAAACCAATCTTGTTCAACAAAATAATATCAGACTCCATTTTCAGTGGTTCTTGGTCGATCAAGAACCTCTTAGGATTCTATCTCTAAGCCTAGCTCTATTATGCAATAATTTATGGGCACTAGTTCCTTTTCTTCAGCCCTTGGTTTACATGTGACCATAGATGTGACCTAATGGTAATGATTTGGGCACTTATACGAAGCCCTGAAACTTTGGGCTCCAGAGCTTTGGATGTTTTCCTTTTTCCATGCATCCCAAACATCACAGAACAACAAACTAACAAACGTGTGAAGAATGGTGGATCTACGGTCCACATTCCTTGCTCATATCTAAGGTGGATCGGAGCTTCGGGGACTCTGGGACTTCAAAGTTTCGGGGCTCTGGGACTTTGAAGTATTTCACCCATGCACATCCCAAAACTCCCGAATCACAAATATCCAAATACATTCACGTCACCCTCGGTGACGTCATTACATCATGTTACCTTGGTGCTATGGAACTTCGAAAATTTCTTCCTTCCATTCCAACATGAACCATTTCTTTTAGGGTGTCAAGTCTCCAAACTTCTCAATCTAGTGCCACATGTCCACTGTGACCATTAGGGGATCCACCATCCATGCTCGAGAGAAAGTACACATGGTGAAATATTATCAGCGAACACGTGGCCCAATCAAATAGGTGACACGTGTCACATTCTAAATGTAATTCCAATCATCCAAAGGTGATTAACTCACTAACACATGGAACACATCCCAGGTGTCCGCATCATTCTTGGTAATGTCATCAGGCCATGTCACTTAGGGACTTCGGGCCTTCGGGCCTTTAGAATATTTTACACTTTCATTCCTCAAATCTCTCGAACTCCAAATTACTTTACTTTCTGAGGTCCACATAGTACAACTGTCAAAAATTAGGGTGGTGGCACATGGCATGTCTAGGAAAGGTCCACATCACCAGTAGAGGTGTCATCATGCTATGTCACTTATATTCCTCAGCTTCGGGGCTTTTTACACTAGCACAATCCAATGGTGAACACTCCCCTCCCCCAGATCTACGGTGTATATTCTCTTCAAGACTTCGAAACTTCAGGCTTCGGTCCCTCTTTCTCTTATAACCCTTAAATTTCGCTAATGTCATTAAGTCTGAATTCCTTTGAGGTTAACCTTCATGCACTTTTGTCTAGATCTAATGGTTTTGAATGATCCTCCTTCTCTTGAACAGATCCTATGACCCAATCACCATGGATGTTGTGGTTTATTTCTCTATGGCCAATTCTTAAACTGTTATTCCTCCTGTGCTTCTAAACACAATCCAAGTTTTCTCTCAACACCCTTCTGGTACTCTGCACATCAAAATTATTTGTAATTTTTACTCTGAATTCCTCATTCGTGTCCCATACAGGTTCAATGTTCAAACCATGGGCTCTGAACTTGAATTTTGTCCATTTCGACAATAATTCTTTTCCAAAACTTTTTCTTCAAATTCCACTAGCATGGCCCATCCAAGCTAAGTGTTGAAATCTTGGCTTTGATAACATTTTGTAGCATCCCCAACCACCCAAAAGGGCAGGCGACGTCATTATGGAACAAATTTCTTCTCTTATACCATTTTGTAATACTCTCAGCCTTAAACCAATAGGCCAGGCCATGGCACCCAATAACTTTGCGAAAATAATCACATATAACACTTAACAGGAAAATAGATATAACATCTAGTATTCACACACACACACACACACATATCTATCTAATGCAATTAAATAGATGTCAATACTCTACTCATACACATGTTCATGAGGAAGCAACATTAACACATGCATGCAACATATATACACAAACATTACTCATTAATTGTAATACAAATACAAATACAGATTCACAACATATGGTGAACAAATATTTGGTACTTATATTTTAATAGATGACCACCAACTTCATGTAGACCCTCCACGAACCTCCCAGCCTTAGACCACAATGCTCATCATGCTCACCGGTGGGTCACCCCCGAGATGGGACTAAACTCCACCGAGAAAGGGATTCATAGGATTGGCAAGGACAACAAGAAAGTCACACAGATCAACATGAAGGATTATTCGAGGAGATAGTTCACATTAACAACCTACAACCTCTCATTCCCCACATGCCTTTCCCACCCTAGGAAGTGTGCCCCTTCTCTATTCAGTAGTCCTTCGACTGCCCCACTTCCCTTCCAGGGCTTCATCAACAATCTGAAAAATAATTCTTATAGCACTATAGCTATCATTGGAATTGTTATCAGGCTAATTGTTAAGTGTGGACACAAATCAATCCCTCTAGCTTCACTACGAAACTAGAACAAAACAAGACAATACACTACTCTTTCCTTAGATTTCAATTATCAAATGAGAAATGTATCTAGAACATACCTTTTAAATATCAAAGATCCGACTTCACCAATGCAATCCAATATCTATCACGAGGCTTATGGATAAATATCTACAAAATAACACAAGCCAATGAAGACAAGAATAACAGAGTCTATTTGATATAAAACTATGTACATGATCAAGGAATCATACAATATGAACAAAAAACATTCATATAGGAAATAAAAGTATATCTGTATTAAAGAATGTGGAAGAAAGATACAACCATATGCCTTGATGTTGTCAGGTTCCTTCCAACAGTTCCTTTCTTCCTACACACTTCTAATCCATGGATTTTAAGACTGTAGATCTGATAGCTACTCATAATCTATCTTGACAAAGAAAAGCTCAAAGCCAATATACAAGCTCCAAAGAATCCAAGCTAAAAAACCCAAGCTAACTTTCTCCATGAGAGATCCTCTCCTTTTATAAGTTGTAGAGGATAAGGTGAGGAGGTTAGGATGATCCCACTAAATCAGAAAAGAGAGTAAGATCCAAACCAATCGGAGGCCACCTCACCATAGAAGCTTCTCCTTCTAGAAGCATCGAGAAGATGTCATTTTTCCCACGTACAAAAATTGTCACACCCTAGCTATAGTGCATCCTGCGACGATGTCGCAGTCTAACTTTAGAGAAGGGTGCGATGATCAGGCATCACCACATCCTGCGTATAGTGCATCCTGCGAAAATCTTCCTTAATAGGGTTTTTACAAAGGAAAATACAATTTCTTCTCTTAGGAAAAGTTCTTCTCCCTTCTTTCTTCAAGAATTCAGTCCATTGATCCTTCTAAAGACAAAGGATAGGTTTAAATCATTAATGGTCATAAGGGTGACGAAAATAATGTGTAACAGAGAGCCCCCCAAAGTATGAAGTTAGAACAGAGTTATAGCTGAAATACTTTGTCGAGTGTGTGTAGGTAACAAGGAACACGTCGGTCGAAAACCTGCCAACAAACAAGGAACTATAGTACAATAATACATCATAAATAAGGTAGGCATTCCATACTTAGAATATAAATGACTCGAAGTATAAATGCAGACATGCAAAGATCCATGTCAAGTAATACAGGTCATGGCCACCAAACATACATTGGGGATCCATGCCAATATGACTCAAATATGAACATAGCCACCAAAAATACACTATGGATCTATGTGTTAAAGACTCAATTTTGAACATAGCCATGAGACATATGCTATGGATCTATGCAATGATACAATCTGAATATACTCCAACGCAACCTGAATCTATCAGAAAATATTCACGGTCTTCATCTCCACTACTCTATAGTACGAATCTAACCATGCAAATACATGTGCTGAAGTCGAACATGGTAGAAACCACTTGATTACCAGTCATTAATGAATACCATTAACAAGTGTGAGGGAAATCACCATTAATTTCAATGAATCCCAAGGTACACTAGTACAATCCAACAGGTGCAAATTAATGAGCTGAAGTAGAACACTCAGCAGAATCTCTCGATCAGGGGTCAATAATGAAAACCCACTGTTGAAAGTGAGGAAGCCTTCCATTGTGGCATGCAAGTTCCAAGGTACCAATTAGTTTCTAAGTCTAATTCCTGGATAATGAGTTGAATTCGACAGGAAAAGACCCGTCACAGGAGGGCCTTAATGTGCCCCCCATCAATGAGATGAAATGGGTAACAATATTTGAAGTAGATCAGAGTAACATGTGATTCAAGACTAACTTGGGGATGGTCGATGCAATATAAGGCTCAAAGACTATATAAATGGCTGACGTAATAGAAGGATTTACGAGTTGAGCTTCTCTTTGAACACATTGATGACACGACAACTATCTTGGAAACAATGACTCAACAATAGGGATCACTGACCAATTGGTAATCTTATAAAGGAGTATGATCAGGAGACAAGAGGATTTTCCAACCTAGACACAAAGCAAGTGAAAGGGTGTCATGTTCAAAAGAGACTCTTCCATAGAATAAAGGTTTAGATACATTTCTTTCCCAATTCCCCCCCCCCACCATTTATGGTGAGTACCTCTTTATATTTACACAAGCTTGAGGAGGATAAAATATGTTTGTTGATGTAAGCTCATCCTTTAGATGAGTCCCTCAGATTATCTTTAACGAACCCTAGGAAGGAGTGGTTCGGTCTCATATGGGTCTTTCTATGTTTGTTTAACGAGTCCAAAGAGAGGAAACATGGGGGTTTTCCATGTTTAGAGAGCCTAAAAAAACACTTAAAGAAGACTCCAAAATTTCATTTTTTTGTAAAGTAGTCTGATGAGGCCGAAAAAGAGATAATATACCACTCAACAAACGTTTTCTTCAAATACTTTAACGAGCGTGAAAAGAACAAGGTAGCTCGACAATATTTTCATGTTTAGAGAGTCTGAAAAAAACTTAAAGGGAACTCCAGGGGGTTCCTTTTCCATATAACCTTTACGAGTCTAAAAAAGTGATAAAAGTATACTCGGTTACATTCTCATTGATTTACGAGTACGATAAAGAACAAATACCAAGCTCGGTATTTTTTCATTTTTACACAAGCTTAAAACAAAAAAAAACAATGCTTGGGATAGATTTTATTTTTACACAAGCTTAAAACTAGCCAAAACCATGCTTAGACCTGGTTTCATTTTTACACAATCTTGAATGAGAGGAAACTGTGCTTGAGGTAGGTGGTTTCATTTTTACACAAGCTTGAACCATAGAAAACTATGCTTGGACTTCCCAATGCATAACACAAGGATGGTTGGTATTTAGCCCCCAACTTAAGAAACTAGCGGCATAACTTCAACATGAAGTCCAGAGGTTGAAATAATTTCCCCCCAAGCTTCAGTTTGTCCAATGGCATAGGAATGTGAAAAGAATCTTCAAATACTATACATAACACAGTACTTGACTCAATCGAAGAGGAGGAAAAACTATTTCATTTTTTAGCGAGCTTTACACAGGAACATGAACTATGCTCGAGAATCCAGGTTCAATCCCCAAACCTTTGTTTCATTTTTTAACGATCTTGACATAGAAATAGGAACTATGCTCGTAATCTATATTTCATTTTTTAATGAGGTTGCTACAGAGATGCGAAAACTATCCTCACAACTGGTTTCATTTTTTAACGAGCTTGAAATCAAAAAATTATACTCAAGGCTGGTTTCATTTTTTAATGATCTTGAAATCAAAAAACCATTCTCAAGCTATCTTCTTGATCATGGCTTCCAAGAGGAAAATTATCTAGAAAGAAACCATGTCAAGGGACAAAAATCAGTCATGGCCTCCAAGAGATCTTCACTTGATGGAAGAAACACACTCTGGAAAGAACACATGTTGAGGGTCGCGATAGGGGTAAGGAGATTAGGCTCTAATAGGCCTATCGAAGAGATCACCATGTCAACTACCAGATACAATTCAAAAGAGAGTGATCTTACAGTGAGAGTCTCATCTACATTGGTAATTGAAGACATGGGAGACAACACCACATAATTGACCTGTGGCACAGGCGATACCGTCTGCACATAAGAACCATTTAGGGAGGTCATTGAGTTGATGGTCAAGTCAGGGCCAATGAACAAAATTTGATCAATAGTCACCATTCTTCCATCATGCGGGAAATATATCACACAAAAAAGAGTGGACATGATAGCTTTCATGGCATAGACATAATCTCGTTCAAGGACTAAATCGAAATCCAAGGGGTCTTGGACTACCGTGAAGTTAATAAAGATAGTTTTCCCTCCCAAAGTTACAAGAAATTGAGGAAGTATCCCTAAAGGTTGATTAGCTCTTCTGTCAAAAGAAAACAGAGTCTGGGCAACTGGCACAAGCTGAGGATAACCCAAAGCTTTCCAAGCCAAAGAGGACAAAATACTAACGAATGAACCTTCGTCTATCAGCATCTGAGTAAAGTCCTGGCCACAAACTTGTACTGTAATCTTGAAAGGAATGTGAGAGGGAAGACGAGGTCCAGTTAGCACACCCCAATTAAAAAATATGGCCTCATTACTTGGAGGCGGTTCTACGGGAGAAGGAGGAAATCCCCCTAGCATGGTAGATTCTGTGTCAACGAGAAAAATGTGGGAAACATCAGGTTTACTCTCTAGTGGGAGATTAGGATCGACTGATAATGACATCAAATCGACCACTTGGGTGTCATTTTCCAAGGGTAGAATGGGGTCGACATTTGGAAATGGATCAACCACTTGGGTTGCACTCTCTATTGGGAGAGTGGGATCAATCGAATATGGGATTGGATCAACCATTTTTTCAACTGGTTCAACTAAGCACGTGACCATATTGACTACATGATCAACCAAACTGACCGACGAAGGAACCAAATTGATCATTCCATCAACTATAGGTGGGTTGAGAGTAAGATTGTGATAAGCAGCTGGAAGTTGAGGTTGGGAAATAGTTATGTCTTCCAGTAATTTTGAGGCTTCATCCATACAAGGTAAAAGGTGAGTTTGATGACTCCCTCCGCATAACATACACAGGAACTTGACTCTACTTTTCTTCTTCCCAACAATATCCTGACTAGTTGACGGGAGTTCATTAGCATGATGTTTAGAGGATGATGACATGGGTTGGTGAGGGCATGTATTCCATGCTTCTATAACCTTGGATAGACCAAGGAAATCCTTAAGAAGATGGATACCCTTACAAATTTGGCAAGGGTACTTAGGTTTATGGGTTGTTGGGGTGATCTTGGCATCATCAACACTCCCAGTATGATTATCAGTAACAAGTTATTTTCCAACATGTCTGGAGGTAGTTGAAAGTTTGGACCCTTGTTTATTTTTCTTCTTCATATTCTTCATTTTCTTCTTCTTCTTATCCACCAGGTTACTAGCTTCAAAGCTTTCACTTGGCAAAGAAGATGAAATAGAAAAATACCTTGCAAGTGGAGAAGGTGAAGAATATCTTACTGGTGAAGGAGGTGAAGGATCAACATGAGGTTGATGTTCTTGGGGGAAATTTCTTACAACCGAAGCACTAGCTGCATTCGAGATTACCTGAGTAGAAAACAACCATATCGGTAATCCAATTGTGAGACCTAGAAGGCTCAAAGTAGAGATGTGAGGAGGACCAATGTTTCTATAATAAGGAAACACAAAATGTTCCCCTGGAAAAGGAGCTCCCTCATTGGTCATTCTGGGAGATGACGTCATTAAATAAATATCCATCCTAGAGTCCACTAGGGAAAACAAACAACACAAGCTAAAAATATAGTAAGCAAACAAGCAAACAAAACCTTCTTATAATGAATGCACTAGTTGGTGATGTAATCCAATGTCGCTGGAACAATGTAAGAAGGGGCTGATATAGATCGGGTGGAAAAGTTACGTTGAATACCTTCTTAATGGAATTCCACTGGAGTCACCAATTTTTTTATCGGGATAATTGTTAAGTGCGGAAAAAAATCAATCCCCCTAGCTTCACTACAAAACTAGAACAAAACAAGACAAGACACTACTCTTTCCTTAGATTTAAATTATCAAATGAGAAATGGATCTAGAACATAACTTTTAAATATCAAAGATCTGACTTCTCCAATGCAATCCAAGCTCCATCGGGAGGCTTATGGAGAAATATTTGCAAAATAACTCAAGCCAACTAAGACAAGAATAACATATTCTATTTGATATGAAACTATGTACGTGATCAAGGAATCATAAAATATGAACAAATAACATTCATATAGGAAAGAAAAGTATATCTTTATTCTGAGACTGTAGATCTGATAGCTACTCAAAATCTATCTTAACAAAGCAAAGCTCAAAGCCAATATACAAGCTCCAAAGAATCCAAGCTGCAAAACCCAAGCTAAGTTTCTCCATGAGAGCTGCTCTCCTTTTATAAGATGAAGAGGATAAGATGAGGAGGTTAGGATGATCCCACTAAATCAGAAAAGTGAATAAGATCCAAAACAATCGGAGGCCACCTCACCATATAATATTCTTCTTCTAGAAGCATTGAGAAGATGCCCTTTTTTCCCACGTACAAAAATCATCGCACCCTAGATATAGTGCTACCTGCGACGACGTCGCAGACTAGCTTTAGAGAAGGGTGCAATGATCAGACATTGCCACATCCTATGTATAGTGCATCCTACGACGATCTTCCTTAAAGGGTTTTTACAAAGGAAAATACAATTTCTTCTCTCAGACAAAGTTATTCTCCCTTCTTTCTTCAGGAATTCAGGCCACTGATCCTTCTAAAGACAAAGGATAGGTTTACATCATTAACAATCATAAGGGTGACAAAAATAATGTGTAACAGGAATCCCTCTAGGAAAAATCACTTCCCCAACAACCTCTCTCACTTGGAGAGAGTAATTATAGGCCTGACAACCTTCTTCTTCAATCCACGGGCCTGACAACCCACCTCTTCAAACCCATAGGCCTGAAAACTTTCTTCTTCATTCCATCTCCTAAGTCAATTCATGTAAGGGTGATGGAAACAACAAATATCGGTATAGAGCAGATGATGGAAACAAACCACGATCAGTCAAGGAACTGTGTTGGACACCACAACTAGTCGTTAAGGCATGGTACAAGGTCAGGAAAATTACAGGTGAGTTGTTCTTCACTGGAAACGTGCGAGGCAACACAAAGTTCCTAGAGGTTCTAGGGTGCGTGAATGATGTAAGGGTCAACGATGAAGGCAATGCCCCCCCGCCCCATGAATCAGTGGTCAATTGGGTAAGATGCAGACTCGCGAGAGTAGCGACAGTCATGAGAGAGAGAGAGAGAGAGAGAACCCCCAGCAAGATGTCTTTCCCAACTATAAATTACATGTGCCTAGGTTGACACATGTCTTCTTGAAGCTACATGACATCCACTTCACACTCATTCACTTTCCTTGGGAACTTAATACAACATGATTATGTCCAATTTAGCCTTTTTGGAAATAATAATGTAATATTATTTCCTTATAAGTAATCCCTCTAGCTTAGCCCCTATTCCTAAACACTTATCCCCTTCCCTTACCCTACCTAGTGGATCGTAGTCCCCCATTACTCTTTCTTTGTGGAGGTCTACACACAACGATGTAATTTTATTAATGATATGAGTGTTTACATATAAAAAAATAGGCTCAGTAGCCTTAAGCATATAGGATCTCTATCCTAATAACGTATAAGTCTTCCAACTTATAAACACTTGGCTCATCAGCCTATAAACATAATTACAATTCAGTAAGGGCTCAGCCTTGGGGTGTTACAGAAATGGAAAAGGCATTCTAATCAAGTTGCATCGAGTGATGAAAATATTGCTATAACATATTCCCCCTAATTTGTGAGGTAACAGGAGTATCTGTGATGGCCAAAATACATTATAATTCCCAGAAGTGGAGTAATGGAGACCTAAATAAATGAACTAGTTTCTCATAAGAATATTACAATCCATAATGACTTTGTACACATGGATACCAATCTGAATTACACTGTAGATCCATGTGGAAATATACCAAACAATTTTTCATGGCCATGAATAGGAAATACAAAGTAGATACATGCCATAGGATGTCATAGTCACATACAAGACCCAGTGAAAACCAGTCTCAAAATCAATCTAAAGATATGTGTATAAAATGGAGTTCAATCTGATCTCCCATGATCACTGAATTCATATAGGTACTAGTTCAATGAATGATAGCAAGGTATTAGGAAAGTTGTGACTATAAACTTATGTCTTCAAGTATTCTACAAGATCCACCAAAGGTGCAAGTCTACATCATGTGAATAGAGGATTTGAGGTCAAACACAATGAGACTTTGTTTGATTACCGGTCATTAAGGTATATCGTTAAAAAATGTGAGACAACCTATCGATAATGAAAGTAGGTATCAAGGCACCAAGTACATTATTACAAGTGTCAATAAAGTTGTTGAATTCAAACACTTGAATAATCCATCAATCAAGAGACATTGATGTATTCCCAACTGTTGATGGTAAGAGAACCTGACACTGATGATTGCAAGCCTCTAGGTACTCATAGGATGCTAGGCCTCATCTCCAGAATATATGAGTTGAAGTTGATGGAAGGAGACCCGTTGAAAGGAGAGCATTAGGTATCTCTCATCAGCCATCATGAGGTAGAAAGAAATAACTTAATTATTTGGAGGAACTCGGACGAAGATGATGTTCACAAACCAACAACCCTATGTGTCTTTCACATGCACCAGATGCAAGTAGTGTATGAAAAAGACCCTATGAATAGCAACCAATAAGGAAAATTTTCGACAAAGGAGAGGAAACCACCAATAAATTTAATGGCATCGAAGACACTGCATGAATCCCAATGTGTGAATATATTTATTGTCATTGAACACAAGGGAAACCCTCCAATCAATGAACAATGAGGAGATGTTGATTGTTGGGCTCAAGGTTTCCTACCCATAATGAAAGTAGGACTAGGGTGCATGGTAGGACTACATATTCATGTAATTTTGAGACACACTGAGTGTATGGCCGACATGCAAAGTCAAGAGTTCTGAGAAATGGCTGACGCAAGATTATAGGCATCCTTTGAACAAGATCATGAGACATATGAAGGACTCTAAAAACATAGACTCAATGATGAAACTTTGTGATGAAGGAGGCACCAATCAAACTCTCCATAGGGACTGGAAGAGTAACTAGTCAGAGGAGTAAACTCTAAGTAACAAGCTCAACTTCCTAGGTTCATTCTAAACCTAAAATTTGGATGACACATGGACTCAAAATTTTGTGATATGTTCAAAGGAGACAAAAATACTACCAATATAAGACAATATTATTTTCATGCCTGTCTTCTTTTTGTTTTTTCATAGGAAAATGAATGCTATGATACAATGGAGGAAATGAGTGTCACAAGTAAAAAACTAGTTCCAACAGTGGAATATACCTATTCTCAATGCAAGGAGGTCCATGTAGGACGTGGACACTCGGGGGAATGTTTCCTGTTAGGGTACATGGTGTCAAGCTACAAAGGATATAAACAAGGCTTTGCTTGGCTAGTGACACAAATTGTTGAGGTAATAGGATTATAATGAGGAAGTGGGAACCGACAATAGGCTCAATAATCCAAGCAAGAGGATGAAATACAATTACAACTTAAGTCCAAAGAATGTCCATTTTCGTAAATTTAGTCCCCTAGGCCCAAAAAAGTATAAAACAATACTCAAGAGAACTCTTCTAGCCAATGATGACTAGAGTATTCATTTTTTGAAAATAGTCTACTTGGTCCGAAAATGGGTTACAATTATACAAAATAGACATCCTTTCAAATCCATTTAACGAGTGTGAAAGAGACAAGTTCACTCGACAATATTTTTACTTTTTTAGAGAGTTGAAAAATAGCTTAACTCAGACTCGAGAATGTTTTTATAAGAAACATATCATGTGGGAGGCCAAGGCTCCTGTGCAATACTATTGTCGAAAGTCAACAACTCACAGATAGCTAACACAATCTTGGGAAAACCCAAATATTTCCAATTCGAGGAGGATAAAATACTTGCAGAGGTTACCTTATCTACAATATATCGAAGAATGCCCCTTATCTGGAAGGGTGTAGAAGAAGGAATTTGAGGCTCTACAAGATCATTCCAATCAAAGGAAACCATCCCAGTAATTGGATGAGGCGTACTCTAAGAGAGTGGAATACTCCATTTTTCATAAAGTACATGACTAGAAATTATAAGGACATGGTTGAAAGATGCATCATCCCACAAAAGAAGTGTGGGATTGACCAAATGTTGCATCAACAATGCCACTTACTTAGACTTGTCACTCTCCAAGATAAGAGTGGGATCGACTGAAGATTAGATCGACATGATCACTTATTCAACTATTGGTTGAACAAGACATGAGACTACATGGTCAAGAGATGCATCACCCCTAAAAACAAGAGTGGTTTCATCCAAAGATTTCATCGACATGATCGCTAGTTGAACAGGATGTGAGACAACATGATCAAGAGATACATAACCCCCAAAAATAAGAGTGGTTTCAGCCGAATATTTCATTAACACAACTACTAGCTAAACAAGATGAGAGACAACATGGTCAATAGATGCATCACCCCCCAAACGAAGAGTGGGATCAACCAAATATTGCATCTGCATGACCGTTGTATTAACCAAAAAAGGATTAGAATGTTGAGAAACAAGGATGACTCATAAACAAAAAGTATATCAGAAAAGGACTGCACTTCTTGAACCACAGTAGTAGCAGGGCACATACGAGTTAGATGACCTTCATTGCAAAGTATACAAAGG
This sequence comes from Picea sitchensis, assembly GCA_010110895.2. Taxonomy (NCBI): domain Eukaryota; kingdom Viridiplantae; phylum Streptophyta; class Pinopsida; order Pinales; family Pinaceae; genus Picea; species Picea sitchensis. The sequence continues at coordinate 63,969 of SNQJ01S0032940.1, forward strand.
AACTTGGGATTACATCTTATACATATAGGATTATTGATCATGTTAATTCCCCCAACATGACTTGAAATGGTTGGTGACATTCTCCCAGCATGACTTGCAGAGGCTAGTAGAAGATCTTCAACATGACTTGCAGAGGTTGTTGACAAATCCCCAATATGACTAGCATAGGTTGGTGATGTATGCATAGTGTGACCAATAGTGACTAGAGTTGTGCCCCTAGCATAACATGCAATGGTTGGTTGTTGGTATTCAACATTACTTACAGAGTTTGTTGAAATATCTCCAACATGAATAACAGAGGTTCGTGATATAATTCCAGTATGAATCATAGTGACTCGACTTGTGATTCCAGCATGAATTGCAGTGATTGGTTGCGGCATTTGAGACCAAGGTTTTGGGAAAGACTGATTTTGAGATATTGTGGGCTAGGAAGGGTTTTGGTATACACCATGGCCCTATCCGACAGGATAGTATTCTCCTTCAAACTGATTCATAAAGGGTTGTAAGGGCATTGTCACTGAGGAAGCTGCATCTGAAGAGAAAGCCACATGACAAGCGTTACTTAGGTGAGGATATATGTTACCCCCATATGAAGGAATTTTGTGAAGGGGGTTTCCCATACTATAAAAATGGCTTACCTTGGATGAAACACCAGAGGAAAGAAAAAGGTATTCCATCGGAAAAACGTTCGTAGGAACCATCATAGCGGAATAAGGATAGATGGATGAGATGTAATAAGTAGAATGAATGCACATTTAAGAACTTTCTTTTGGAAACATGAATCTAGGATTGCATCCATAGGAAGGAATATTCCAACCTCCTACCATAAAGTTGGTTGAGGGATATGACTCCCACCAAATGAAAAGGGAGAAAAAGGAGGCATCATACCCCTAGACCCAAAACTAGGATTCACATAATAAGACAAGAAATAGGAGGGAAAGTGCGAAGACATGTCTGGACTACCAAGAGAAAAAATATTAGATGCCTAAGGTATTTGTTGAGTATCATTACTCGACGTACCACTCAGAAATAAAAAAAGATTCATCCCCATGGAATGAGCAAAGACCATGGGCTGGGTAGTGCTAACTGAGGGAGTCACGGGGGCTCCACTAACCATAGAAATGAAAAATCATGACACAATACAAAATCCGAATGCCAACTAATAATCAAAGAGAACACCAAATTAAAGAAAATGCCAATGCACAAAAACAAGATATAGTGGTTGAAAATGGACCTCCCTCACTAGAGAAGGTATGTCTCGCCCAAGAGGGGCCTAAGACTCCATTCAAAATATCACAGGTATCATAATCAGTTATAAGGGCCCTTGTAGGATTAACAATGTAGTCAGTCAGATCCCCCTAGAGAGGTAATCCTCCATAAATGGTATGTGATGTTCGACCCTTATCTCACTCAGGGTACCTGGAGAATAACCCCTGCAAGTAACTTGTGTGGTTACCTATTTCAAGAAACTAAATCCACCACAATATAACCAATGCGCATGAGAACAGTCTTAAGTCAGGTCCATCATATGGGAAGGGTAACAAAGCCTAGAATCTTGACAACACTACCTCTCATGGAGGTAAAGGTACTAGGAAGACCCCCAAATAAGAATATATCCCCAGAAATATCTCTAACGCTAAGAAGGTATTAGAGGGATATCTCTGCAACCAACTTTGCATGACCTCCTGCTTAACTCCGGTGTGACTGGAGAATCTTGACGTCACTAATTACACAATGGATTTAAATACTCCTTGCTCAGACACATATGTTGTTTTTAATAGCCTTGGAGAATTTTACTCACAAAATCCTATTCCAAGGCCCTATATCCTATGCTAGTTTGTGAAAAATAAAATTGTTTCTAATCAATTTTAAATTTATCAACGTTACTTTTAATTACTTTGTTTACTCAAAAGATGTGGTCATGAAACTTATGATGTTATGACTCAAAAAAATAAATAAATGAATATGAACATAAAGCTAAGTCCTAAACTTCAATTCTCAAAAAATGATAATCTTTTCACAATGAAAATTTCAATTCAACTCTGCAATTTCAAATAAAATGCAATATTTCATGTATGTATCAAGATTGATACTAAACAACCAAAAGAGAAAATGCCAAGATGAAAAATGTATATTTTTGTATTTTCAATATAAATAATGAAAATGAAAGGAATGAATAATATCTTGATATATAGACCCTAATGTAAGGAGAAATAAAAACCAAGAAGGATACCCAGAAGCAAACACCTAGCCCAAGATGCAAGGACAACCAATGAAAAATATGATGAGAAAGAAAAAACTGCCCAAAACTTCAACCATAAAAATGTTTCCTATCACTCTGCAAGCACTCCACAATTTAGATATATATCCAAGAAGACTCAACAATCATAAAAACTCACCCAACAATCAACAAAATCAACAATCAAGCTAAAACATTTGATGTGCGTGACTGTTTAAGGAAAACCCACATATGTACATGCCCTATAGAATGACATCTTGTGTATGTATGCGTTTGTATAGGAAAAACTTGTGTATATGTATTAAAACACTACCAGGGTAAGGATAATGCCAAGAAACGCAGATACAAAGTAAAAATAGGTTGTCAAGAAATCATGTGACAAGAAAACTCAGGCTACCAGAAAGAAATCGAAGGAGAAAAACACTCCAAACCCCAAAATAGAAGATTCATCCCTAGTATGGTCACCAATTCTGTTATGAGGAAAATCACTCTGTGGCATGGGGTAAACCACAACAGATGAAATGACTGCAGAAATCAACTCTAATCCCAAGTATTCTATATAAATGTAAATCCTAACAAGACAAGATAAAGATCCTATCTCGTCCAGATGTTGGATGAAGACCATCGTTGAGCACTCAACTCAAAGCTTTATAACTGCAATTTTTCCTCAAAAACCAATATACACAAGCATATGGTGATAATATATAAAGTTAGCACATACAATAGCATAATCCATTAACATTCATAACAAATATACCCATGGAATAATAATTCAAATATTTGCAAGACATCAATTGGATGAGAAAAGAGTATTTATTTTAAAATATGATCAACATAAGTGTATGAGCGACAAACGTCTGTGTCGGTACATCTCGGAACTGAGAAACTAAGTCCCTTCCAGTTGGGCCTCCACCACTTCAATCCTCCACCAAAGTCAAGATCATATAAGAGAGACAATGAGGTTATCCATTAAAGAGGGAATATCTTCGGGGTTGAACAATGTGTTCAGACTTTAAAGGACAAAGGGATGAAGACTCAATATGAAGTGAATAATTTCTCCAAAGTAAATTTTCTCTCAAAATTTGAATTCTCTCCTCCTCCATGGTTTGTATATGGCCCATTTTATAGCCTTCAAATGGAACTGAAGGGCNAATCATGTGACAAGAAAACTCAGGCTACCAGAAAGAAATCGAAGGAGAAAAACACTCCAAACCCCAAAATAGAAGATTCATCCCTAGTATGGTCACCAATTCTGTTATGAGGAAAATCACTCTGTGGCATGGGGTAAACCACAACAGATGAAATGACTGCAGAAATCAACTCTAATCCCAAGTATTCTATATAAATGTAAATCCTAACAAGACAAGATAAAGATCCTATCTCGTCCAGATGTTGGATGAAGACCATCGTTGAGCACTCAACTCAAAGCTTTATAACTGCAATTTTTCCTCAAAAACCAATATACACAAGCATATGGTGATAATATATAAAGTTAGCACATACAATAGCATAATCCATTAACATTCATAACAAATATACCCATGGAATAATAATTCAAATATTTGCAAGACATCAATTGGATGAGAAAAGAGTATTTATTTTAAAATATGATCAACATAAGTGTATGAGCGACAAACGTCTGTGTCGGTACATCTCGGAACTGAGAAACTAAGTCCCTTCCAGTTGGGCCTCCACCACTTCAATCCTCCACCAAAGTCAAGATCATATAAGAGAGACAATGAGGTTATCCATTAAAGAGGGAATATCTTCGGGGTTGAACAATGTGTTCAGACTTTAAAGGACAAAGGGATGAAGACTCAATATGAAGTGAATAATTTCTCCAAAGTAAATTTTCTCTCAAAATTTGAATTCTCTCCTCCTCCATGGTTTGTATATGGCCCATTTTATAGCCTTCAAATGGAACTGAAGGGCCGAGTCAAAATGTTTCTAGTATATGGAAGGTCAAGGATCATGGATCTCACGACATGACATGGAAACCCAGTATTTTTTTTTAATTTTGAGAACCAAACCTGATGTACACAGGCCATAGTGGTGCAACCTACATATACGCATGTTGTCTAACTATTAGGGAGCATATATGTGGGAAAATATGATTTTTTAGCTCTGGGAAGTGCAAAAGGGGACTTCAAGTCTACATAGGGAAATGGAAAAGGCCTTCTGAGCAAGTTTCATGGGGTGAGGAAAATCTATTTATAACAAGCACTTCCTTAGATATGTCCATGATCTAAGATATATAGTCGCATAGACAACAACAAATCTTTCTCTAGATCTTTTAGATTTATTTTTATTTATGCTAAGAGATGGAATGGCATACCATGTTTTTAGTAGTTGTCCTTTCATATGCATGGCTTATGTAGCTCCATAGATCTAGCTCTAGATCTCGCAATTCACTTCTTTCACACAAAGAGACAAGAAATACCAAAATCAAACCTCTTCAAGAATTCGGAATCACAAAATCAATTTAGATCTAATATGATCTAGTCAAGGAAAGAACATATATATCACATGCAACTGAATAAAACAACATGGAAAGGGGAAAACTATGTAGATCTATATTAAATAGTGGAGAAATTGTATATCAGCCATTGAATTACCTTGTGATGTGATTGTGATTCCCCTTCACCATTACTCGAGATCCTAATTTTCCCTTGCACAAGCAAGGATAACCTAATATGAAGACCAAATATGTGGATGAACTCCTCTAAAAACCTGCAACATAAGTTTACTTCTTATTCTCCCTCCATTTTCCATTAGAATGCCTTCTTTATAAATATTGGTGGAGGATGTTGGGGGAGGCTTATAAATATCTATGACTCATTAGAAATATCCAATACAATTTTTCAAGTATTCATAGTGAGATAATAATTCATCGAATTTTGATCTCCTCAAACTCATCAAAATATTAGGTGATAGGGGCAGTCGCAGGCTACGGTGATGCATCTTGTGACTAGTAGCACTTTTTTATAAAATTAGAGTGTGACCTCCCTCAAAATATTTAAAATCTAAGGGAGAAATGTGTGTCTCATTCTGAAATCCTTAGTAGGCTCTCCATGTGTGCCTATGGTGGAAAATATAGTCATAATAGATGCCCCCTAATGTGTGAGGTCAGAAGAGGAATGTATCATCAAAACAAATTATAATAACCATGGATGCGAGGCATCATAAGGAAGGAGATAAAGATTAAGGAACTAATCAGTACTTGTAATCATACATTGTAACACTGTATTTTACCTCGGTTTGTAATAAGAATTATGGCTTAATATTTTCGTGAGCCATGGCCTGGATATTTGACATTGTACATGTAAATCAAATGTGTTTTTATTTAATTAAGGAATTCTAAGAAATTGATTGAGGTGTGGAACGTATGTACTAGCCATGATACCATGAGTGGGAGCTGGTGAGGGTGAATTGGGAATTACCTTGTTAACAAAAGAATTAACCTTCACCCAAGAAAGACTTAGTGTCAAATTATGTTTGAACTATTTTACCTTTATTTGTTCAAAATAAAACCAATTAATGAGAAAAGACCTAGTGATTGAGAAGTTAAGTCTTATACATTCAAAAGGTACAAGGAAAATGATTGGATCAATTGAATTTTTCATCCAGAAGTACCACAAAAATTCCCCCTTTATTTGGAAAGTTGACCCATGGAAGCTTCAGAGGGAAGCAAGTGAAGGGAAACCTAGAGAAAAAGAGAATATTCCAAACAAGAAATAGAGAAGAGAAGTGAACATGAGAGTGCACGAGGAGACAAAAAGAAAAAGATGAATATTTTTTTAGGAAAATAGGAAGCTTACATAGTCAGCTTGTGGTCAAACGGGAGAAAAGAGTACCCAAACTCGGAGTTGAGAAAAAAAGGGTCCCAAATTGATGCTTGTTGGGATAGGAACTGACACTGAGAGGGGATCACATTGAGGGACTACAGAGGCAGTGAATAGTCTCCCTTCTATATTTATATCTAGTTATGAAGGCATTTGGAATTTTTTGGTGACCTTGAATGATCCATATGGATGTCAGTTCCTTCCCACCTATTACAATTGGTTCATTTTGATAGTTTTCTAGTTTGGCAGTTTTTTCCTAGTTTTTGGGTCCTCGACTTCAGGGGTTATTTTGAGGCCCTAAACAATGTTTCTAGGGCTTTCCATAGTCAAATTGTAGACAGAGTCAAATTTTTACGAAAATATGTGTATTAATCAAATATAACTTTCCAACGGGCTACCGTGCTCCTAAAACGGAGATCGTATGAAAACTTTACGACCCCGGGAAGTTGATGTAATAGCTTACCCCAATGGGGCCTACATGAATGATGCAGTAAGACACAACCACCACCTCATCTTTCCCCTGCTCACAGTATCATTCAAATTCCCCATTTGAGCTGAATTAGCTCATTCGATTCCCTGCTGGAATCTTTGATGAAAACCCGATCCACATGTCCTTTATTCACCTTCACGAATTTTCTGCACTAAGTCGTGATCTTTCCTGACTCAGTTTCGGGTTTCAGGGTTTCATGATCCCCGTCGTCAAGAGTTCCTGTCCTCTTGAACTCACGAACTCCGATTCGTTGATGTGCCCCCTTCCGGCCTTAGCCCCTCCTGGCTATGCCCTGGTCCATGTGACCGCTTCTCATAAGACCACAGCCTTATGTCTTTCGGGATTCGAGGTTTCACAAATCTTGATGTCACGAACCTTTATCCCCGCAATCTCCCGATCACCGATTCACTAATACGAAAATTTACATGTTAGCCCTCCTAGCTAAGCTCCTGGCCCATATGACCACTATTCCCCGTGACCGCAATCTTACCTCTTGTCGGGGTTTCAGAAATCGCAATGCTGAAATGCATAAAACTTGTGCCCACGGGATTCCCGATATCCCGATGCGTGATCTCCCGATGTGGCTCTCCTATCGGGTTTCCTCTTCCAATGGCCTCGCTCGCTACCACATGTCCCTTCAAGATGGATGGTCCTGATCACCTCTCGTTGTTCGTGACTTCAAGTGTCCCAGATGTCTCATCCTCAGGACTCGTGAAATGCCGAACTTCGATGCTCCATCTTGATTTTCTATCGGGACTTCCCCTGATAGTCTGGATCTCCGCCACATATCCCCAACTGATGGATGAACCTGATTTAATATCACTATTTCGGAGTTCCTAATACCCCAATGACAAAAATCCTCTGTCAACTCAAAACCCTGGTAGCCGATATACTGATGGGTCGCTCGATCCCCGCCACGTGTCTCCAAAAACAGACGGTCCAGATCATTCCCGGGACTTTTCCTATAGAAATTGCCGATCTCTTGTCCTCGTGAATCCCGATATCATGAACGTCGATATCCCAATGGCCACGCCTCTCATCGGGATTTCACCTTGTCTATTCTCGATGGTAAACCTCGTCCATCTCCTGTCCGATCCGACAACTGACGGGTATTTCTCTCAAGATATGATGGCTCAGATGAGTTCTTCCTATGCACTTACTCCAGAGGCTAAAATCTGCATGCTTCCACCCAATCCAATGGCTGACGGGTATCTTAGTGAGATCCGACGACTGATAATATCCTCTTATGTGAGCTTCTCCTGCTCTTTCCTGGATGTAGAAACCTTCCAATGGTCCATATCTTTTTCAGTTGATTCAACGGCTGAGGTTTCTCCCTCCTGAACTGCTCCACTTTCTTCCCAGACTTGGGAGAATTTCAAAAGCATCGACCTTTTCCTTATTTCCTCCTCTGTGAACTCGCGACTTCTGAGCTTCGCCGCACGTATGAAAACATTGTTCCTCCTGAGCTCCTGGGAATTCTGAACTCCTCCGAAGAGTTCTTCAACCTCTGCACTGCTTGCATCCATGACTCTGTTCCTGAAAGTACTCGTCCTCCTGAGCTTGTTCATTTCAAATCCTTGAAGGATTCTTTGACTTTTGCGCCTCTGCAGATTCTTCACGCAACGTGATATCTCTTCTGAGCTTCTCCTCTCGAATCGTCAAGGGATTCCAACATCTGCGCTTCTGCGGAGTCTTCACACATACACAGTGTTGTCTCTCCTGAGATTCTCAAATGCTCAGACCTCTAAGGGATTTTATCCTTCTTTCTCCCACAAATGGAGAATACTTGAATGCCCTCCTGGCTATCCCTCTGCTCAAGCAACCTCTTGTTGAGTCTGCAGGGTGTTTAGAAACCCTGTGAAGATCCTTCAATGGATTCTTCCTCTAAATTCTAGAACTCAAAGAGTTATCTTCTCTTATCTGTGCTTGTCTTCACACCTACTCAATGCCCACCTGGCAGAGTATCTCCTCCCAGAATGTTCAACAATTCTATCCTCCTGTGCACCTATGCACCCACTCAATGCCCACCTGGAAGAGCTCTCTGAATCCTTAGTGATTCTCTCTCTTCTTCCTGAACTCATAGCAGAGTTCTATCTTTGTGCACTCCTTGCACTGGCTTAATGCCCACCTGGCAGATCTTCACAGAATCCATAGCAGAATTATATCTGCAACTGTGTCTTCTCCCACACAGCCTTGCCTCCAAGGTATTCAGTAACCTTGAGGTCTTCACTGAGTTGTTGATTCCAGTTCTTGTGCCACAACACGTCTTTGTCTGAACCCACAGAATTCAGAAGTGCAACCTCTATGCATGACTTATCAGAACCCACAACATTCTATCACACCCTCCTGGTGTGAAGCCTCAAAGACCTTCACCTGAAATCAAAACAACCTACAATTGCCTAGCATACATTCACAGCATATAAAGAACACTCACAGACATCCATTTAACACAGAATAATGCAGGAAAAACTGCTCTTTGTATTAAATATGGAAAATGCCTGTATTTACAAGGTGTTCCTGAGCACAGCCTGTAACAAGGTCTCAGCTCCTCTCTTCTGCTCTCTACACATAGACTCTTCTATTCTATCCACCTACCACTAACTATCAAAATGAGATCCAAAAAAATCTCTTTTACCTAAGGGGGCTCTTCGAGCTCTTCCCTCCAATCTACCTAGCCTATTCAATTGCATTGAATGGGCTGTCTAGTCCACTATCTGGATCTATATCTCAGCCATACAAACATTAAAGGCCTATATTATCTACATCCTGCGCAAAATCACGGCTTCACATCTCAACAGCTTAACATTTAATTACATTCAATTCATATTTTAAATGAGGACTATGCCTCTCTCTTCATCTTGAATGCACGCACTCGACGTGGTTGGCTGGTTGGTTGGATGACATGGAGAGATGCACCTGCATCAATGACTTTTGGTGCTTCATCTCCTAGGGTTATTTTTTTGGATGTCTATGGTTTTGGCATTCAATTGTTGGATCATGTTGTCATTGATGCCAATGGTTTGATTGATTGATGTCATTTATTGATGTCA
>SNQJ01S0032940.1:73599-86431 GCA_010110895.2 Picea sitchensis
TTGTGCAAGAGGGAAGTTTTGGGAAAAAGAACCCCACACTCATTCACCCCCGCTCTAAGTGTGGTAGGTGTGTCGAACATCAATATCATTGTAAACAAGGCCTTCAGAGCCTCATTGTAATCATCTTCTTGTGAATGAGTGCAACCATCACATCTCTTCTCAGAGATAAGATGCCACCATTCCAACAAGCTTGTTTTTCACTCCATTTTACAGTTTCAACTTATTTCCTTATTGAATAGAATTTTTTTTTACTGTAACTCTGTTATTTTGTGTTAAACATATTTTAATAATCTATATTCATTTTGTTCTTCTCATAAAATCTGGATCAGTGGTATCAGAGCAGTTTTCTCCTTGTCGTTCTTAATGCATGTCCCCAACGAGGTCAGGGTACAAAGAATTGGGTCTCAAGCTTGTTTCTCTTGAGGAAAAAATATTTCTCATGCCCAAGCGACCTCTCATGGTGAGAGAAAAGAAAGACAATAGGACAAAATATCCTTTCAAAACATTGCTCGAGGAAGCCCTCACACAACAAAGGAGCAAGATGATGGATAGTTTTGCGCAAATCCTTTGGTGGCTACTGACAAGAGAAATATATTCCTCGAGCAGAGTCACCGCCCCCTTCAAGGTAAAAATCAAATTTGATATTCCTATATTTGAAGGTCATATAGACGCATATGCAGTAGAAAAATGGTTGAATCTACTAGAAGTGTATTTTTCTATCCATAAATTTTCGAATAAAGAAAAGATTACTTTTTCACTCCTCAAAGTCGTTCCCCATGTCAAATATTGGTGGGACACTTTTTGTGAGAAAAGGGAAATAGAGGAACTCTAATTATTTATAGTCATAGTCACCTGGGAATCCTTCAGGGATGCTATTAAGGAACAATATTACCCTGTCATAAGTTATGATGACTTGTATACAAAATGGACCACACTGTGACAAGAAAGAGACCAAGCAGTGCCAGAGTTCACAAATATCTTCCATACCTTGGGCACCAAGCTAGGTATCAAATATTATGATAGAAATATTGTGCTCAAGTATCACAGTGATCTGCATATATACATCCATAACAACATGGAATTTCTAGACATATCATCCTTGGGCGTAGCCTATCAATATGTCGTTAAGATCGAGCAGAAGTTTAAACAAAAGATGTGACAATTTGGGCCTAGGAAACCCTAAAAAAAAATGATGAAACGGCGGCCCCAACCTGCAGAACAAAGAATAGAGAAAATTTGGACAACATCAAGACAACCAGTCTAAGATGAAAGAAAATAATGACACTGGAAAGACAAATAAAGATACTGAGAAGTGGTGTGACTTCCATAAGAGCCCTTGTCATAACACTGTTGATCGTCTCTCAAAGCATTCATTGGTCGCTGAAGTGAAAGACTTTGAATCATATGCAGGTTATGAATCTAAGTCACAACTAGAAAGGGGGAGGTGGATAATTGATGTGGAACCTAGTGTGACTGTTGCTACCACTAAGCTCGAGCTCAATGAACCATACGAGCAAGAAGAAGGCAAGTGCCTTTTCCATTCATAGATGTGGGTAAAAGGAACCCCACTGCACTTCATCATTGATAGAGGTAGCCAGAAGAACCTCATCTCAGCAGAGCTCTTCAAGCGACTATCCCTGCCAACAATGTCACACATTCATCCCTACACCATTGGATGGCTCCACTAAGGAAGCGATATCCACGTCATCCAATAGTGTCCATTGTCGTACAACATCAATCCATTCAAAGATGAAGTATTGTGTGATGTTTCTCCTCTCGAAGTTTGTAATGTTATTTTGGGCCAACCTTATTTATGGAAACATCATGTTGTATATGAGTCTAGGCCTCATAGTGTTATTATTACTTTGAACAGGAAATTGTATAGGATACCCAAGGGAGTCCCACCTAGTGCTATTTCCTTGATCTCTTTCAAGCAATGAAGGAAGGTCATCTCTCAGACAGGGGAATTTTTCTTCTTCGTGATTCACTCTTAGAGTGAGAGAAAGATCACAACTACATCTAGGGCCTCCACGACTGATCTTTCCACACAATATAAGTAAGTGGAAAGGTCGTGGAAGAATACTCAGATATATTCTCCTCACCTACCGGGGCACCTCTATACTTCCAGGTCAAGAATCCCATCGATCTAACCCCCAGTGCACTGCTACCCAATGGGCCAATCTATCGTCGCTCTCTGTTACAAAATGAGGAGATCAAGAGGCAGATCCAATAACTGTTCCACAAGGGGCACATCCACCCCAACTCATTTCCTTGTGAGAGCCCAATCATGTTGGTGTAGAAGAAAGATAGGACGTAGTGAATCTGCATTGATTACCGAGCCCTGAATAAAATCACAGTTTGGAACTCATACCTGATTCCCTAAATCAACGACCTTCTTGATCAACTCATGGGGGGAAAATACTTCAGTAATATTGATCTAAAGTATGGCTACCACCAGGTCCCAATAGAACAAACATATGTATCATAGAAGACCACCTTCAAGTCAAAAGAAGGTATTTTCAAGTGGTTGGTCATGCCCTTTGGTTTGAAAAATACTCTAACAACTTTCATGAGGATGATGGATGATATCCTACGACCTTTGACCAATAATTTTGTAGTGGTGTATCTTGATGACATCCTCATCTACAAAAATACTTGGGTGGAACACTTGCAACATATTCAACAAGTTTTGCACACCCAGTGAAAACATAAGCTATATGCCAACTTGGAAAAATGCTCCTTCGGCATGGACATGATCCATTACCTAGTCTAAATCATTGATCAACATGGTGTGCATGTGGATCCAGCCAATATCCAAGTCATCTGTGACTGGCCAACCCCAACCACACTCACTGAGCTTCAGAAAAACTTGTGGTGGTAAGGAAAACTTTGTGTGGGGCTTGTCTCAACAACAAGATTTCGATGATTTGAAGCAGTGCTTGTGCTCATTCCCACTACTTTCATTACCAAACCTGCAACATCCCTTTGATATCAAGACATATGCTTCAAAATATGGTGTGGGCATCATTCTCACTCAACATGATCACCCTGTGGCATATCATAGTGAGACACTATCAAATGTTGTTCGTAAGTACCCTACTTATGACAAAGAAATGTACTTCATTGTGCAATCCTACCTCTAGTGGAGACATTAAATTCTTGGGAAGGAGACATTCATCCACACCGATCATAAGCCACTGCAGTTCACGCAGACACAAGGAAAATTGTAGAATGACCACCATCAGAAGCGATACACATAGTTCTAGCAGTTCCACCTCAACATCAAGTATAAAATAGAAAGTACCAACCAAGTTGTTGATTTCCTTAGCCAACCTCTAGTCACGACACTCACCACGGTGCTAGAATATTGCAGGAATGACACCTTCAAATGACCCCGGCTTTATGAGACAGACCCTAATTTCCTTCTTTAGGATGGGTTGTTGTGTCGTCTGGGCCATCTCTATGTTTCATCAAGCAAGTGAGCGAATCTAATTTGAGAAGCTCACTACAATTGAGTGGCAAGAAACTTTGGTGTTGAAACTACAATGGAAGTGTTGCATAAAAAGTTATACTGGCCAAAACTTTGACATGATGTCAACAAGTATATCAGGTCCATCACCACCTATGCTATTTCCAAATCGACCACTAAGAAAAAGGTTATATACACCCCTCTTCCTACTCCTAACAAGCGATGGGAATCCATCTCAATGGAATACATGTCGGGCCTTCTGTCAAACAAAAGGGGAATTAACCTTTTTTTGTGGTTGTTGATCGCTTTTCCATGATAGAAGTTATGGCCTCCTGTAAGAAGAGCATCACAACAAAGGCCACTGCCAAGATATTCTTTGAACGATTCTGAGTACATTTTGGAATCCCATAAATCATTGTCTCATATCTTGAAAGTCAGTTCCTCAAAACATTATGGTCGAGCCTCTGGTCACTACTAGACACCAATCTCACCAAATCCACTGCCTTCCACCCCCAGACAGATGAGAAAATTAAGGTCGTCAATCGGATGATCATGCATATACTGTGTATGTACAATTCCAAGAACCCATTCACATGGGATGAAATTCTTCCCTATCTCCATCATAGATAAAATTGATCCCTACATAGCTCAATTGGCCACAACCCCTTTTAGGTGGGGTTGGGATTCCAACCCATGGATGTTTCACTACCTTTGGAAGCCACCTCGACTGACTCATCTCTTTCTCCACTTGAAGCAGAAAAACCCCCCCAGTTCATTAAGTGGATCCATAAAATCCTCCAACAAGTGTAGGATATTTTATATAAGTCCAATCCCATGTACAAGCAACGTCATGATCAACATCGGGTTCCACATAAGGTTTAGGTGGGAGACAAAGTTTGGTTGCACTTGAAGAAAGAACGCCTTATAGGGCTCCATCATAAGCTTCTCCCACTCTATTATGGGTTGTACACCATCACCAAGGATATGGGTGACAATACTTTTGAGCTCAAAATTCCTCCTTTCCTTGGCATGCACCCAGTATTCAATGTGGCTCTCCTTTGACCATATTTCCCACCATTATTGGAAACCTTAGAGATAGAAAATAAGTTGACACCAATAGATATCAACCCTGACTGCATGAAATAGGAATCCAGTGATCATATTGTGGACATAGAGGTCAAGGGAACTCGACATCAAAGGATCAAGCTTTATTGAGTTGTCAAAGCAAGGAAACTCCTGCACCAAGGCAAGTGGCTCACACGAGGCCAAATGCAGCAGAAATTTCCTCATCTTATGGGGGAAATAAATGAAATAGAGACCATTGATTCCTAATTGGGGAGTATTGATCCATATGGATTTCAGTGGCCTCCCACCTATTCCAAATGGTTCATTTTGGCAGTTTTGCAGTTTTGCATTTTTTTCCTAGTTTTCAGGTCCCTGACTTCTGGGACGTTTTGAGTCCCTAAACAATGTTTTCAAGGCTTTCTACAATCATTCTATACATAAATCTAGATTCTAATGGAAACATGTGTAGTTCTTGGATATACCTTTCCAATGGGATAGTGTTCTCCTAAAATGGAGATTATACGCAAACATTATGACCACGAGAAGTTGATGTACTAGCTTACCCCAACAGGGTCCACATCAATTTTGGCGCTTTATCTCCTAGGGTTAGGTTTTTGTATGTATAGGGTTTTGGAATTAATTATCATTGTAAAAATGGCCTTCATAGCCTCATTGTAATAATCTTCTTTTGAATCAGCGCAACCATCACATCTCTTCTTAGAGATAAGTCACCAACATTCCAACAAGCTTGTTTTCCACTACATTTTATAGTTTCAGCTTATTACCTTATTGAATAGAAACCAATTTTAATGTATCTCTTTTATTATGTGTTAAACATATTTTAATAATATGTATTCATTTCATTCTGCTAATAAAATTTGGATCACCAAACTCAATGAGTAGAAGGGATTTTTGTTGCTTCCTGTTAGTGAAGGATAACAACATTCATGTTAAACCTAAAATTTAGGAGCAACCTGTGTGTTCCCTTGGTGGTATCATGGCTTGGCACGTTGGTGGTATGCTTCTATTTATATTAAGTATAATAGAACCTATGGTTTGGTGGAGAATCATTCACCCTCAATTAGTTTCCCAGACTATTATTTCTAAATAGATAAGTGTACAAGCATGTTTAATGGGTTTGATGGTTTTTCTATTTGCAAAATTTCTATGTTTGTTCAATATGGAACTATAGGATTTATAAATAGAATATAAGAAATGAGGATTGAACATGGATGGATTGCTTGGCTTTATAATTTCTATAAATTACGAAATGACTATGCATGATGGGTCATCCTTGTTTGAGACATTATGCAAAGGAACTTGGGTACATGTCAGCAAGGTAGGAAAGTCAAATTTTGCTACATGGAAGGTGATGCACAAAATAGGAAAAGTGTCATCCATGGAGTTTTCAGGGTGAAAGGAGAGGCCATTATTGTTCGAGCATTTCCAAACTAGAAAATGATAATGATAATCAATTTCAATCAATCTGAACCATTTTATCTATCGGAAGAACTTATTTTCACAAGTCGTGGGTTGTGGAGATTTTTGGTGTGTAATATATATGGTAATCCCTCATATTTGATCCTGACCATAGTGTTGAAGTTTTCAATAGTGTGGAAAGTGAGTTTCTGATAGCTTATGGGCTACATATTTTGGAGAATCGAAGGAGCGTGGGAACTAGGAATCCCATGGGAGTTATTCCATGAAGATGATTCCTCCAATGTTGCAGGATTTGGTAGCCTGAAGGTTTGAGCCAGGGAGGTTGCACTATACCCATTTAATATAGATGTGGAGAGCAGACCATGTGAATTCCACGTGACCTAGAGTGATATCAACAGGGATACATGTCTTGATTCTTTAAGAAGTCATAACTTCTTAACCAAAGATCGGTATGGAGCATGGTTACAATCAATGGAAATATCTTGAGGATTAGAATTTCATATATGAGTTCATATCTTCATAAAGGAATTTTGGCCATCCCATCTGCCCAAGGAAGGATTAGGGGGTTGTATGTGTTACATCCACATTACAAAGTATTATTAGAGAAGATTTCAAATGCTAGGAATTAATGGGATAGAAACCTACTACAAAGATGTGACCATAAAAACAGAGATGAGTTTTTGGAAGTCCAATGTGATTGGAAAGTCATGTATCCACTTCACTTCTTGTACAATTGTATAATATCATGTTTAATATAAAATTCATCTTTTTTTCCTATTTGATAATTTATTCATGCTAATGTGTGCTAACAACAAATGATGAGTGTAACTGGTGGAAAAAATAGATTCCTAATTTATGGGACTGTTAAGGATAAATAAAGGCTTCATGAGGCCAAGAAAATTGTATGTAATTTTGAATTGTGATTGGCTAATGGTATCCTACTGTTTTAACACAATATAGAAGAATCAAGTAAGAAAAGAAAAAAAATAACATATTTGTATATTTTATCATGGAAGAGACCTCACATTTCAAGGATGAGGAATATGATGATATGAGGGTTCGAGAAACCTCTCCATACTTAGTGGAAATTGTATGAAGCATAAGGTTTTAACTTCAAAGATACAAATAAGACAATGAAAATCTCATTAGATTTGAGGAGAAACAGACAGAGTTAAACAAAATATTTTTACAAATTATGTCATAGATACAAAAGTAATTGTAGTAGGGTCCAACTACCATAAATATAGGAAGATAGTTCGAGAAGAAAAAAATCCCATTAGCGATTCAAGGGCATGGACCAACACATAATAATGTTGGGAAAAGGAATAGAAGTGCTAAGAAATATACCTCAAGAGGAGAATCTTCCATAGAGTTTTCTAGTAAGAAAACCACTACCTCTGAAGAACAGTCCAGTAATGAGACTAGTTTGAGTTCCCATAATAAGAAGAGGACGAAAATTTCTAGAGATTCATTATCTGAGGAATTCGGAAATGAAAAACCACCCACATTTGATGGAGAAATCAAGAAGGGTGAAGAAGTGGAGGCATTTATATTAGGAATAAAAAAGTATTTATGAGCACATTATTACTCGGGAAATGTAAAAGAAAAAGTGGCCACCTTTAATTCAATAAGAGGGGCTTCTATTTGGTGGGAAGTCCTCAAGAAGGTAAAGGGGATTAGTGAGAACAAATTGACTTGGAAATAGTTTGAGAAATACTTTAGGAAGGTGTACTTATATGACAAGTATTATGATAGAAATGTTAAGGAATTCCATGATCACAAGTTGAGGCAACTTAACATAGATGAATATGTAAGGAGCTTATTGGAATTGTTGAAGTATTTCCCTTACATTAAGGATGAGAAAGTAAGGATCCAACCTTTTCTTAGTGGACTACCACAATCCTTTCAGGATCAGATTGAGCTTGATGAGCCCAAGACCCTTGATGACACCATCTAAATTACAAGTACTACTATGAACATTTAAATCATAGGAAAGAGCCTCATAAGGATTGGAAGAGAAAGGATAATGTTGGTGCTATGCATAGTTGTAAGACCCTAAGTTCAAATTATCTTGACCAACGAAACCCTTCAGACACTGACCCTTTCGACATCACCTGCATGCAGATGAAGTCTTACCTGAGGTATCTATTGGGGCTACAGGAACCGAGCTTCTGTAATAGTGAGGGAATGGGAGGTGACCATATTTTTCATTATGACTTATCTGTTTTGTGCATGTTATTTTGTATTTTTTCTTCTTAGATTACTTATTGAGTTTAGTTATGAATTATCATATGTTGTCCCTTGACCAAGTTTTGAGGATCCTTGGTCACGTTTGACCTATTTTTGGGACTTCGACAGGCTGTCGAAGATGGAGAGAAAGACGTAGTGGAGATCGCAGGATCTCGGCCCCTCTGTAGGGATTTTTGGGTTTTTGGGTTATGTAACGGGTATGGGGATGTCGTCCCATGGGTTTACCCATGTTTAGGCCCTATTTTGTAATGTATAAATAGAAATCTAGGCGATGTAGGAAATAGTTCGATCTATGTGATCGAAGAGTAGTAAGTTGTGCTAAGTGAATGTAATAATTGTAAGTGCTTCGTGCATACTATGTGAGACTTGTAAAGCTAAGTGCAAGTGATTGTAAGAGACTGTGGAAGGATTTGTGCTATAAATCAAGGAAGGAGGATATAGAGATGTGCACATATCTTCTGTCTTATGCGGAGTTTATTTTGAGGCTTTGTGCATGTAATAAGATTGAAAGAAGCTAATAAAGAAGACGAACAGTTGGTGGACGTAGCCCTAGGGTGGGGGTGAACCATGTATATCCTGTGTTGTGAATGATTTGTTCTTTTGGTTTTTATTTTGTTTATGTGATTCAATTCTTAGTGCGATGTTAGATGATAAATGAATCTGATATGATAGTTTAGGGATGAATAATGTGAATGAATTCTAGATCTGACCTATGTGGATGTGATTAGTGCTTACTAGATCTGGTTGGATATTGAGATGCTCAGTAATTAGGTTTTCTTTTGTGAAGTAGATATTGGTTTAATATTGATGAAATGTAATTGCTAAGTGCTTTGATAAGGTGTTATAATCACAGATTTGTGTCCCAGCTAAGGTTGCAAACATCTAAGTCCCGCAAACACCCCTACCTCTATCTCGGTTGAGACTTCATCTTCTTCGGAGGTGTTTCCAAAAGGGTCGGTAGTTAGGGCTTTGTTGGTGTGCTCTTGAGCCATAAACCCTAGGTCTTCCCCTGTGCCAACAAATGGTTCTGTTGTCGAGACTTGAAATTGTGATTGTTGGGAACTGAGGAAGAAGATAGTTTGTGCAAAGATCTGACCTAAAACTATGAAATCTATGTGCATAGATCTGTTGCCCTAGTGCGAAGTATTCTACTTGGATTGTGAAGCTCTATGCTAAGAAAAGAAGTCCGACTTGAATAAAATAGAAAGAAATCTTTGTGTGTAGATATGCTACTTGACTTGCGAAGCTCTGTGCTAAGGAAGGAGGTAGATTTGAAGAAAAGAGGTAAGATATAAACACTTTGTGCTCTAATAGAGGTAAGAATAGTGAAAATTTTTAGATATGGAAGCTTTGTGCTCTGCCAAAAGTAAGATAAGTAGAAATTTTTGTTTCAAGAATATGGATCTAGGTATGTTTGATAATTTTTGTCCTAGCTTGAAAACTAGGGAACAAATAGAAGAAAGAAGATTTGATATGAGTAGATCTGATAAGAATAGTGAAAGTTATGTTATTCCTATGCATAGAAAGAATGTTTGGACTAATAAATGGATGCAGGATCCTAGAAAGAATTTTTTGCAGGTTAGATACTATGATCCTAGTGCACAGTATAGGAAAGGTTGGGGATCATTTAAGAGAAAGAGATGACTAACTCTTTGTTACAGTTGCAGAAGACCAAGACATATGGCTAAGGACTACCCTGGTAGAAGACCCAGTTGTCTTTGTTGTAAAGATATGGATCACAAAGTTTTGGATTTCCCTATAATGATTGCTAAGCTTGAAAGGATGAATATGGAACAAGTAGACCCTGAGAAAGGTCAAGAAACTGGGACTATGGCAGAACCCAATAAGTAATCAGAGATTGTACTATTACATATGAAAGAAACCCTAAATGACCACATAGATACTAATCTATCAGAGATCTTAAAAGAGAAAGAGAAAAGAGAATTAAAAATAGGAGACTTCGACATTAACTGTATTCTGGATGAGGAAACATAGGTGAATATTATGACAAAAAGAACTTGGGAAATTTTAGGAAAGCTTGCTATGATTCCTTCATTAGGAGGAATAAGATTATTTAGAGGAAAACTAATAACCTTATGTGGAAGACTTACCTAGATATCTATGAATTCTCATGGAACTTCGATAGAAGAAGATTTTAAGGTTGTTAAATTTATTGAGAACAACGCCCCATTTTCTATGTTACTAGAAAAACTCTTGGATTGGAAAGGATCAGACCAGAAGGAAAGAAGAAGAAGTCTTAGAGTAGAAGAAGCAAGAATTGAAATATTTCATGACTAGGAGGATCACATACTTGATTGAAGAACATGAGAAAAGATCGAAGATATTTAGAACCGTGGATGTCGTAGTTGGAACAACACAAGAAGAATCACAAGAGACTAAGACACCTACCCCAGACAGAGAAGAAGTATTTCCCCTGAATCCTAGGAAAGAATCTCAAGAACATGAAGTTACTATGCCAATAGGAGATAAGAATCAGAATGGAAAGAGGAATACCAAGACAAATCTCACTATAAAGAAGGATAGAAAACTAAGTAAGAAGAGAGAAAAGATCGAAAAATTAGAGAATGTTCCAGAGGGAACTTTTCAAAAGGAAAATTTGCAAAAATTTAACATCCTCGGGATATTAGAACAGTGCTACATGGAATTTCTCCATGGCGAAGCAATATATCCATTGGAAATAGTATAACCATTAGACTGATTCCCTGAATAGGTATAATGAAATTTGTAGTCAGAAGGCTTACCATCAAACTGTTAGGACCGCACCATAATAGACATAACTGAATTAAAGAAGGTCTCTTGTCTGTTGGAAATATTTGTTTTGTTTTTGTCTACTTTTTCCGTCAACTATTGCACTGAGAACACTTTTGAGAATTGTATCAGAGAGAACTCATTGCTACCACAATGTGATTAGTAAGATCGACACCAGTTCTATTGTTTTGTGCACTCATTCATCCAT
Source organism: Picea sitchensis (assembly GCA_010110895.2). Lineage (NCBI taxonomy): Eukaryota > Viridiplantae > Streptophyta > Pinopsida > Pinales > Pinaceae > Picea > Picea sitchensis. The sequence continues at coordinate 84,801 of SNQJ01S0032940.1, forward strand.
CCAATCTAAGAATGTATGTCAGACGAGCTTAGTGCCACATAGAAAATCGTTGAAGAAGTTCTCATCGATATCATGGACGAGAAAGTAATGTCTGCAAGTATTCAAGTGTCCTCTACGAGAGGATTGCAAGCCTCTTTGTCAACCACTCGCAGATCCGGGCCACCCTAAGTCATCACAAAAAATATAACCAAGCACATAGATGACCTATCCAATGCAGTTTCCATTGTGCCCCTTCCATTAGAAGAACCAAACTTGGGAGATGAGTCATCCCAACTACATAGACTAGTCGATGTGACCAAAGCTCACCTTCGTCGTGCACAGGAAGAAATAGAAGAAGCCACCCAGGCCTTGAATAAAGTGCAATAAGTATTCATAGAAAAACATCGAGTTGCAGAGTAGGATAATGTTTCTCTCCAGACAAAGTTTGAAGAGGAGAAAGCACAGATTAAGAAAGAAAAAGAATAGTTGCTCATAGAGAAACTCAAAGTGAAATAAGTAGTTAACAAATCAATTTTCTTTGTGATAGCTTTAGAGACAAAGGTTGTAATGATCCCAAGCCAAATTATTTCTTGGAATCACTAACTACTACTACTTTATTGAGTTATTAAGTGCATACAAGATTCATCAACACATGGATATCACAATATATTCAAGATCTAGAAGCACAAGCAAAGATCTGACCTTTTTATTATGAGCAATGTAAGATCAATACTATAGATGGCCGATTTGGCATAAACCTCAGATGGTCGTACAAGCAATAGATATGAGCTGCTACAAAATTCTCCCGCTAATACAAAAGATGCTTCCAAAGGCTAAATGAGAAATGAATATCAATACAAGCAGATATGAATGCCAAACTCTCTAGCTGAAGAATGCCATGCTCCAATAGAAGGCTGAAACCCTCAATAACTCGGCCCTGCTACCAAAAGTGTCCAATCACCCTAAGAAATATGCCAATTGATAGATCGGGTGATGGTAAGAACAACCCAGGTGCTCGAATCTCCAAGATCCCTCTCAATCTCTATAGATCTGAAATCCCCCACTGAATGGTGCGCCCCACTGGATGACTGAAGCCCTAGATAATTCGACCCTGCTGAAAGAGGCCTCCAAATGCTATGAAACTCTCCAAAAATATAGATCGGGACACTGCAAGTCACTAGGTGAAGTCTCAGGGTCAGATCTGAAGTGTAACCCCTCCAAACGGACTAGATCTAGATCTCAAAAACACCCTCCTTCTCTTCAATTCTCCCCACTGCTCAAGAAATAATCTAAGCCATAAAACTATCTCAGAAAGCACTAGATCTGATGTCCAAGGCCCTGTAACGAAAACCCAAGTGATATAATTCTCAACGGCCCTGTCAATCTCCTACAATGAATCTCTCTCCAAAGATGGTGTGACCCCCTTGCTGGAAACCCCCAATGGTGCGCCCTCCTCCTCTTCCTGTGCATGTGGATGTGTAGAACCTCCTGCACTGATGTAGATCTGAATAGAATGGTGTGGGAGATTATTGCATCTCTGAGACCAATCTTGGGACAAGCTAGGTGGAATCTTTCACCATCGAATCGTCCTCTAGGGTTTGTTAAGTCAAAACCCTCAAAACCCCCAATGTTGGGCTCACTAGCTAGAAGCC
>SNQJ01S0032940.1:86481-99628 GCA_010110895.2 Picea sitchensis
CTAGCTGAAGAATGCCATGCTCCAATAGAAGGCTGAAACCCTCAATAACTCGGCCCTGCTGCCAAAAGTGTCCAATCACCCTAATTAATATTCCAACTGATAGATCGGGTGATGGTAAGGACAACCCAGGTGACCGAATCTCCAAGATCCTTCTCAATCTCTGTAGATCTAAATTTCCCATTGAATGGGGTGCCCCACTGGATGACTGAAACCCTAGCTAGTTCATCCCTGATGAAGGAGGCCTCCAAATGCTCTCAAAATCTCCAAGAATATAGATCGGGTGATGGTAAGAATAACCCAGGTGCCTGAATCTCCAAGATCCCTCTCAATATACGTAGATCTGAATTTCCCACTGAATGGGGTGCCCCACTGGATGATTGTAACCCTAGATGGTTCGACCCTAATGAAGGAGGTCTCCAAATGCTCTAAAACTATCCAAGAATATATATCGGGCTATGAGAGTCCCTTGGGAGAAGTTTCAGACTCAACTCTCAAGCAGATCTCCCTAGATCTGAGTTTTACTAAATTACAAGAAGTCCCCTATGGCTCCAAGACGTCCCAATCTACAGACAAATGTAGAATGATGATAACCCTCCAGAAAATCCCTCAAAATGATGGTCCTCCCCCTTCTGAAGCACTAGGTGGAGATGGGCTAAGACTAGAATGGTGTGGAGGAGTCTTCCATCCCCGAGACCAAGCTGCGGAACAAGGTGAGTGGATATTTCACCACTGAGTTTCTCACAAGGGTTTGTAGAGAAAACCCCCAAACTGAATGCTCAAGAGCAATAGAAAATGCTAATCCAAAACTAGAATCACTAATAGGTGCACCCCAGCCTCTTACTTATACTTCTCCTTCTAATACTCTTTTGAGTTAGGGTAACTCCCAGGGTTAATCTTCTATTTTATTATTGAGTTATCTTTTACTCCTTTATCCTTTTACTTTCTTAAGTCAACTTAAAAATACAACTTTTAACTTCTTGACTTTTCCCCCCTCAGTGTGAGACTATGACCTAGTGGGGGTTCCCAGGCCACTGAGTCTCCTCATCACCTCTCTAAGAGGTGGGGGACATTACAGTCTCCCCTACTTGAAATTGCTTGTCCTCAAGCAATTCTAAACCTGCTTCTCTAACCATGTGCTCCTGCTCCCAAGTGGCATCCTGAATGGGTAAATCCTTCCACTTGATCAGATACTCCTTGATGCTTCGGTTTTGGAGCCTATTCTCTCTAAATTCTAACACCTCCTCTGGAATCAAAACAAGTTGTCCCTCCTCATCCATGGGAGGAAATGCCTCAATAGGCCTGACATGTTGACCGAGGGATTTTTTAAGGTACGGGACATGGAAAACGTTGTGGATTTTTTTACCATGTGGAAGCTCCAACTCATAAGCTACTGCCCCTATCCTCTTGCTGACTCTGTAAGGTCCAAAGAAATGTGGTTGCAGTTTCTCCACTCCGCTTCTCTTAATGGAGGCCTGCCTGTATGGTTTCAACCTCAAATAGACTAAATCGCCAACCTCAAAGGTACGATCAACTCTGTGATTGTTTGCTTGGACCTTTTGCTNTGCACTGAAGTCTGTGGCTATGGGAAAAAAGTGTGCAAACTTCGTCAACCTGTCTACCACCATGAAAATTCAATCTTTCCCCTGTGCTCTGGGCAACCCAGTTATGAAATCCATGGATATACTTTCCCACTTGTGCTCTGGAATAGGTAGGGGTTGTAACAGTCCTGTAGGGTGTGTGTGCTCATCCTTGTTTTCTTGGCATGTAGTGCATTCTTTGACATGCTTCATCACATCTTCCTTGAGGCATTTCCATGCAAACCTCTCTCTCACCTGAATGTATGTCTTACTGATGCCTTGATTCCCTACTACTAGTAAGTTATGACATTCATGTAGGATCTTATCTTTGAGAGCTGATCCAGGAACTAAAAAGATCCGACCTTTGTAATAGATGAGGTCATTTATGACCCTGAAGTTGTCATCCTATATTTTCCCATCCAACAATTGACAAGTGAACTGATCCTTTGCATATTCCACTATCAATTGTTCCTTCCAATCGACTGACATACCAGACATGGAAAAAATGGATGGCCTTCTGGATAATGCATCAGCCACTGCGTTGTTCTTCCCTTTGACGAATTCAATGCCAAAGTCATAGGCTTGTATTTTTCTTACCCATTTTTGTTGTCTTTCATATGCCAACTGATAGATCAGGTGATGGTAAGAACAACCCAGGTGACCGAATCTCCAAGATCCCTCTCAATCTTCGTAGATCTAAATTTCCCACTGAATGGGGTGCCCCACTGGATGAATGAAACCCTAGCTGGTTTAGCCATGATGAAGGAGGCCTCCAAATGATCTGAAAATCTCCAAAAATATAGATCGGGCGATGTTAAGAATAACCCAAGTGCCTGAATCTCCAAGATCCCTCTCAATCTCCATAGATATGAATTTCCCACTGAATGGGGTGCCCCACTGGATGACTGTAACCCTAGCTGGTTCGACCCTGATGAAGGAGGTCTCCAAATTCTCTGAAACTCTCCAAGAATATAGATAGGTCTATGAGAATCCTATGGGAGAAGTTTCAGACTCAGATCTCAAGCAGAACTCCCTAGATCCGTGTTTTACTGAATTACAAGATGTCCCCTATGGCTCCAAGACGTCCCAATCTACAGACAAATGTAGAATGATTATAACCCTCCAGAAAAGACCTCAAACCGATGTTCCTCCCCCTTCTGAAGCACTATATGGAGATAGGCTAAGACTAGAATGGTGTGGAGGAGTCTTCCATCCCCAAGACCAAGCTGCAGAACAAGGTGAGTGGATATTTCACCACTAAGTTGCTCACAAGGGTTTGTACAGCGAACCCCCAAACTGAATGTTCAAGAGAAATAGAAAATGCTAATCCAAAACCAGAATCACTAATAGGTGCACCCCATCCTCTTACTTATACTTCTCCTTCTAATTCTCTGTTGAGTTAGGGTAACTCCCAGGGTTAATCTTCTATTTTTCTATTGAGTTATCTTTTACTCCTTTATCCTTTTACTTTCTTAAGTCAACTTAAAAATATAACTTTTAACTTCTTGACATTTCCCCCCTTAGTGTGAGACTATGACCTAGTGGGGGTGCCCAGGCCACTAAGTCTCCTCATCACCTCTCTAAGAGGTGGGGGACATTACAAAGGTATAATACCGAGTCGAACAACAAGTAGAAAATCTCGTGGGAGCTATGCAACAACTACAACAAAAAATGCCAGACTTAGAGCTCCAAACAGTACCCGACACTCCGCAGGAGGTGAGGGATCAAAGAGAAGAAACTACTCGAAGCACAATTAATATAATAAAGGCCCTTGCCATGGAATGTAAACAACTAAGTGATCTCATTGCCTAGACTTATGAGTGACTCATTGAGAATCGAGAATTGAAGGCACTGGAGTCACAACTCTTGGAGGTGAAGCAGCAAGTAGAAACAATACAGGTGCAGTTGAAGCCCCTATTTGTTATTGAAAGGATGAAGCAATCCCAAGAGTAGTGCATTGCTCAAAAACAGGTCCAAACCATTCAGAGCAAAGTTATGGAAGTGACTCAGAGGCTCCAGCCTATACAAGATGAGGCTTGCCAACTATTCTCAGAGATCAAAGGCTGAGGAGCAGAATTGGAGCAAGTTGTCACTACAGTTGAACAACGCTTAAAGGGACCTTTCAACAAAGAATTCATCCAAGAGTTCACTAAAAAAGAGACCATGGAACAACAACAAGTCGAAGTAGATCAAGACAAGATTGAGGCTTTTGAGGTAGAATTACCTAGATCATAGTGACTTGGGACGAGTCACAAGTGAGTGTTGGGGGCCTGCTGTCCCTTGACCAAGTTTTGAGGATCCTTGGTCATGTTTGACCTATTTTTGGGACTTCAATAGGCTATCGAAGGTAGAGTGCAAGACGAAGCAGAGATCGTGGGATCTCGACCCCTCTTTATGGATTTTTGGGTTTTTGGGTTATGTAATGGGTATGGGGATGTCATCCCATGGGTTTACCCATGTTTAGCCCCCATTTTGAAATGTATAAATAGAAATCTAGGCAATGTAGGAAATAGTTTGATATATCTGATCGAAGAGTAGTAAGTTGTGCTAATTGAAAGTAATAGTTATAAGTGATTTGTGCATACTATGTGAGACTTGCAGATCTAAGTGCAAGTGATTGTAAGAGATTGTGGACGGATTTGTGCTATAACTCAAGGAAGGAGGATCTAGAAAGGTGCCCAGATATCCTATCCGCTATGGAGTTGATTTTGAGGCTTTGTGCATGTAATAAGATTGAAAGAAGATAATAAAAAGACGACGTGTTGGTGGATGTAGCCCTAGGGTGGGGGTGAACCATGTATATCTTGTGTTGTGAATGATTTGTGATTTTGGTTGTTCTTTTGTTTATGTTATTCAATGCTTAGTGTGATGATATATGATAGATGAATCTGATATGATAGTTTAGTGTTGAATAATGTGAATGAATGCTAGATCTGACCTATGTGGATGTTATTAGTGGTTACTATATTTGGTTGGATACTGCGATGCTCTGTAATTAGGTTTTTGTCTGTGAAGTAGATATTGGTTTAATATTGATGAACTGTAATTGCTAAGTTCTTTGATAAGGTGTTATAATCATAGATCTGTGTCCCAGCTAAGGCTGTAGACATCTGAGGCTTGCAACCACCCCAACCTCTACCTCAAGTTAGGCTTCATCTTCTTCGCAGGTGTTGTCAAAAGGGCCGATAGTTAGGGTTTTGTTGGTGCTCTCTCGAGAGTTGAAACCTAGGTCTGCCCTTGTGCCAACATCCTTATACTTCATATTACCACAAAAACTACATATAATATCATTCATAATCATTACACAATGATCATGCAAAGGATAGTTCTAGTGTAGAATGCATCAAGAAAGCATCCATGTTCAATCACATCAAATAAAAATACACATAGTACTTAGTGTGGTTCACCCAAATTTGGGCTACATCTACAATGACTAGCTTCTTTATTATTATTTATGCAATTGTCTCAGGATTGCACATTGTAATTACAAAGATACATCATGTTATTTTTTACTTCTCGTAGCCTAGTCATTATGTAGTGCAAGCCTCTCTCTCTGCATCATCTCCTTAACATTCATAGATATACTCTTTGCTTCTCAACCTATCCTATCACTCATTTTACTGACAAGAACTGTCGATAGTTTGGAACATACTCCACAATACTTCTCGAGAAGAACCCCTATTCTCCCAACCCACTACATATTTAGACATAAATTTGAGGGATAAAAACCCTACTTTGTTTATTCCAAAACCTATTACAATTTATGACAACTCTAGTTGACTTGTTGTCCGAGTTGCTTTTCCTACTTTTTCATCTGCATGTTGCTTTTTCACTCCGACTGTTGTTCCTCCTATTTTTGTGTGTCCTTCTATCTTTAGCACATTTGGTTTTCATCCTTCCTTTTATCCTGCTTTTGTCTCTTACTTTATTCTTTTGTTTATTCTTGTCACTGCACATTGTACTCCTGAATGTGCTTCCACTACGCACTTTCGAGTACTCCTTATCTTCCTTCTTCTTTTCTTCTGTGAACATCTTCCATAATTAGGATTTTTATGAATATTATTTCCACATTGCATGTCCAAATAATATTGATATGAATAAGAAGGTATTTCTGTCCTCCCAATTTAGGAGCTAGATAAAGAGCACTTAGTCGAATCACCCCACTAAAAGTGTGCACTAGAAAAATTTTCCTTCTCAAAGTGGGAATAAGCTAGTAGAATCCACAAGGGAGAAAGAATAAGAAAAAAATAAAGGGAATATACAATGTTCATGTTGTGGAGAGGCACATCTGTTATGAGATTTCCCTCATAGGAAGCATGATAACAAGAGAATTTGTAATTTTTAGGAGGATACCACTATCAATGATGTAGCTAGGAACATACCACAAATTTATGCCATTGCTGAAAATTAGCAAGAATACCACCAAGATTTAGTGGTGGAGCTAGAAGATATAATTGATAAATTATCTAATTGACCTTGGTTCTAACCTAAGTTATATTGCACCACAAATTGTTTAGGCTTGTGTCTTATAGAAAAAGAAGCAAGAAAGGTCATGGTTAGTGTTAGAGCAAGATTTTCCTCACCCTATGCAATCTTGCAGAGAGGGACTTATTCCATTTCCCTATGCACACTTACTTTCCCTCATTGATGAATATATAGAAAAAAAAAAACAAATTCCACTTGTATGCACCTTACAAGATATACGACAAGTGTATACGCTGGTTACTCCACTACAACCCATGTACATCGGGATTTGTGCCAAAAAATAAAAATTAAATGTCGAGTTTCCATGTCACGATAGGATACATCTGATCCTTGTCCTTCCATGTACTAGAAATGTTTTAAATCGGCCCTTCGGTTGCATTTTGAAGGCTATAAAGAAGCCAATTCAGAGATATGGAAAAGGGAAGAGAATTCAACTTTGAGAGCAAAGTTACTCTGGAGAAATTATTACTTGATTATAGAGTCTGCATCCCTTTGTCCTTTAAGTCTGAACATAGTGTTCAGCCCCCAAGCTCTTCCCTTATTGATGGAGAACCTATTTGTATCCCTTATATGAGCTTTCCTTTGGTGGAGTATTGAAGTGGTGGATGCCCAGTTGGAAGGAACTCAGTTTCTTGGTTCCGAACCGTGCCGACATGGAAGTCCATAATGTTTCACTTCTACTAATCATTTATTAATATAAATACTCCTTTCTCATCCAATTGATATCTTGCAAATATATGTGTTATGATCCATGGGCATGTTTGTTTTGTATATTTATGGATTATGATATCTAATGTGCTAACATGTTATATCATCACTATATGCTTTCTCTACTTGTTTGTTGAGAACTTCTTGTAGGTATAAAGCATTGGGTCGAAGTGCTCAATGATAGACATCATCAAACATTTGGACGAGGTAGGCCTCTTTCTTACTCCTCTTGCACATTATTTTATATAGAATATGCTGGAATTGAAATGATTTCTGTAGTCATACCTATCTATTGTGGTTCACCCTAGTCATAAAGAGATTTTCCTTGTAACAGAATTGGCGATTCCGCTGGGGAGAATATTCTTTCTTAGGGTTTGAAGTACTTTTCTCCTTAGATTTCTCTTGTTTCTATTGTGGTTCATGTCGTATAATCGCTTGAAAACTCCTGTTCACTTTGGTTCTGTGTTTTCATCCTTTCTCCCTTGCCTGTCCTTGTTTCAAAGCATATACGTGCCTTTTTTCTTGACAATCGCATATACGCACAAGTTGTCTCACTGCAAGTTACGTATATACGCTTTGTTTGCTCAAACATTCACGTACACATTTTTCCTTGAATTTTTTCTTGGTCTAGTGTTTTCTGGGTGGGATTTGATGCTTGTTGAGCCTTCTTAGGTCTCTGTAGTTCCCGTTGAGTACCCGTGGGATGACATGAAACCCTCTTTTGGTTGAATTTTTGGGCGAAGATTTTCTTTTCATCTTTTCATTTTTATTGTCCTTGTAGATTGGGATGGTTGATTTACTACTTGATATCCTTCTTGAGTTATCTATTTTTTATACATAGTAGGTCTATGTATCAAGTTACTTTTCAGTCCATGCATTTTCAGTTTTGATATATTGAAAATACAAAAAATAGGCATTTTGCATTGCTTGGAATTTTTTGTCTTTTGAGTTTTTATCATCAAGTTAGTGCATATAGTGAAATATTTCATTTTTACTTCTGAATCACAGAGTTGAATTTGAAAATTAGATTGCTTTTAGAAGCATATCATTCATCAAAATTTAAAGTTAGACTTTGCATTATTTTCATATTTACTTTCTTGCAGAGTCACAAAACCATTGGTTTCATCACCATATACCTTTTTGAGTAATCATGGCCATGAAATAAACTCTGTAATTTAAAATTTATTAGTAACGATTTTATTTTCTAGGGTGGACAAAACTAGCCTAGGATTTAGTGCCTTGGAATAGGATTTTTTGAGTAAACTTCTCCAAGGAAATTAAATCAACATATGTGTCTAAGAAAGGGAGTTGAGAATTCCATTGTATAATTGGTAAGATCAGGAGACTCCACTCACACCAGATTTAATCACGAGGTCATGCGAATTTATTCGAAGGGATATCCCTGGGATACTCGCCTAGCGTCAAAGATATTTTTGTGGATTTATTTGTATTAGGGGATCTTGCTAATGCCCATACCTCCGTGAGAGGTGGTTCTTTCAAGGTTATACATTGGTTTATTAGTTTCTTGACTTAGGTATCTCATAGGTTACTTGCAAGGGTTATTTTTCTAGTACCCTGGGTCAGATAGGGGTTGGACAACACACAACCTTTATGGAGGATTACCTCTCTGGGGGGATTTGACCGAATGGTTGTTAATCCCAAGAGGGAACCTATAACTGATTATGTTACCTCCGATATTTACCAGGGAGTCTCAAGTCCCTCTTGGAAGAGACATACCTTCTTTAGGGAGGGAGGCCACTCAACCACTTTATCTCATTTGCATGCATATTGTCCATTTGAATTTTGGTGTGCTCTTTGCTTACTAGTTGGCCTTAGGATATATTTTTATCTTTAGAGTCTCAAGTCATCATGGAGTCAAACCAACTGCCCCGCTGGTCCCATTGATTGTTATAGTTAACACCGAATTTTGTGCCATTACCTTCTAAAAGGTGTAGATTCATCATACATGGTACACACACATCCACCGTTCAAACATGTGATTCTACAAGGATGAGTACTGAACCTGGTCTTCAAATTACGGGAGCCCTTCGACTCCCATACCCACTATAGCTAATGGCACCCCTTCGACTCCTGCAACCTCCATGGTTGTGGTACTGGAGGAACCTATCATTATTATTGCCCAACCTATAGTTAATGCTCATTCTACCGCCTCGAACCCATTTAGGTCTCTTGGCCACTCATCGGGCTACAATGTTCAATCCATCCCTATGGATTCTAGTCCATTTTATTATGGTATGCCTAACTTCACCTCGCAGTTTTCGAACTCCATCCCAACTGTTGGCCCTAATGCTAGCATTGGACTTGGAGAAAGTACGCCTCCTTACACTCCTTTTTCATTTGGAGGATCTCAAATCCCTCAAATGACTCCTAATATGGGAGGTATGCCCGCTTTTAACCTTGGGTCCAATCCTCCTACATCTGGGTGGAATATTCAACCTAGTGAGCAAGCTTTGACTCAAGTTCCATCCTACAATCCTACCTCCTCGGTGAAGATTCTGACTAATACATTTGGCATGACGAATCCACCTCTATCCTATGGTTTCCAACTTGGGGGAGGTTAGTTTCACACTTTGGACAACCCCCAACCTAGATGTAATCTGGCTGGTGGTAGTTTCTATAACCCTCAATAGAACATTCTAGCTGGAATGATGCCCAACCAACCTTATATGAATCATCCCAGACAAGGCCTTATAATGTCGGACATGGCCATGGTGTTTACCAGAACCCTGGATGGCCTTCGAATTCACAAGCACAATATTTCCTGGGAGGTTAGAGCTAGATGTCACAACCCCGTCTCCCTTTTCTATCCATGCTTAATCTACTAGATTTGTCTAAGTTAATGAATGACCTCATGAATTACGATCCTACATGGCCCCTAGTCCCCACCAAAATTCCTTCGGACATCCCAAATTTTGAGGGTAAGAATGGAGAGGATCCTGGTGATCATGTCACTACCTTTCACCTCTAGTGCTCGTCAAACTCCCTTAATGACAATTCTATTTGTTTGATATTATTTCAATGCACCCTTATCAGAGTTGCTACGAAATGGTATATTGAGCTACCAAGGGGGGCATATAGGATTTTTAGTTAGTTGGCGATGGTCTTTCTTAACCACTTCCAGTCGCCCATTCGTTATGATGTTGTTTTAGAATTGTTGTCTACTTTACACCAAGATACTGCCACTCATATCATGGACCATATCCAAGAGTGGTGTAGACATAAGAGGTTGATTAAGACCCCTATACCCCCAACCTTTGTTTTAGAATATTTTCTTAAGTCTTTTCACGCTCCTATCTCGAAGGATGTTTCTAATTCTGAGGTTACCACTGAGGAAGAAGATATCTTTCAAGACCAAAAGTTAGATTTGATATATGCTTAATCTGGGATGTTATACCACATCCTTCCTAACGCACCACGGTATACTTACGACCCTAGGAAAAATCCCAGACCTCATGTCGATGGCATTATAGGTTTTTCCAATGTAAAGTCTGTAGACTTGGTGGAAAACCAGTTGAAAGATTTGTATTTAAGCCAGTCTGCAGGAGGACCAGCCTCGTCTGTGTCTTCCAACCCCACTTAGTCAGCGGATGTACAATCAGTGCAATCATCGACCAAACTGAATCGTATCCAGCAATGAGGAGGGAATAAGAAGGAAGGATGTAATAACCATAAGGGTGGGAAAAATGGTAATAAATCCAAGGACAATAATAATAATGAGAAGACAGGTAGTAATGATGGAGAGGGAAAACGAGAAAAACGTAAGGTGAATTTTCCCTGTAAGCTTTGCATAGTTGATCACCTTACCCATTTGTGCCCCAAACTTGCATAAGATGCGAGGTTATTAGCTCAATCGCCCGCCGTGTTGATGAATCCATTCCCACATAATCAACACTTAGCCTCAAGCTCCTCAAATGCCAAAAAATGTGTCTAGTGGAAGTCAAAACCAACAGTCGCAATATGGCGACTGTTTATGTATCAATATGGTCGATGCGAAAATAGATGTAGCCACTCGATCTCGAGACTATAGTTCTAAGAAAACTAATTATGGTCTAGAATATCCTCCTCCTCTGGAGACAACTTTACAGATTGAGAAACAAGAGCCACCACCTCATATTCCGAAAGGAGTATTCAAGCACTCTACCTATAATCCAAATGTTATATCCTCCCAGAACTAATCTATTGTTGAGGACTTGGGTCAAATCCCTTGTGCAATGTCGGCTTTGGAGGTACTCCAGACATTTCCTTCAGAGAGGAATTCCTTACTCTCTGATCTAGGATATATAGAACCCAGTGGCTCAAAGGTTATCAAGTTTGACATCACAGATGTTAAGACTCTCTTGCCTTACCATGTGGCTTTCCAAATCCATGTGGAGTATTCCAAGTATAACATCAAACATGCAGTTGTTGATGAAGGCACTACTACGTGTGTGATGTCCCTAGCCTTTTGGAAAGATCTTGGTTATCCGTCTCTTTCCAAGTCATCAAACATGTTGACTATTTTTTATGGTCATTCCTTCCACCCTCACGGGATTCTCCCTACTTTTCCGGTCTAGTTAGGTGGGAAGACGGTAGAGGTGGAAGTAGAGGTAGTTGATGCACCTCTTGATTATAACCTATTATTAGGTCGCAATTGGACTTATTCTATGATCTTCGTCGTATCGTCCATCTTTTGTATTATTTTTTTTCCTAATGAGGGGAAGATCATGACGATCGATTAGTTATCCTTTATTTGCTCTATTCCTAATGCATCTCTTGGATAGTCGATCCCCATGATCGAAAATTCTTAGCTGGCAACTCAGAATATCGGTGTCAGAATGTTTTCTTCCCTTATGGTTACTTTCAACTTCTCAGCACCAAACCATCAAGTTTATGCCATGTCCAGTACGCCCGTCTTGACTGGGAGATCCATTCCTTTCTACACATCTTATTTTGATGATTCATGGACCCTACCTTCCCCAAATTTGTCTTGTGAAGGGTAGTCGCATGATGGGATGTCCATGCCACTATCGGTAGTAGAGATTGTGTATCAAGTTGTTCTTGAGTGCCCCACTGATCCTGATCGTGTTCCCTCAACAACAAATGAGGAGGATCTTATGTATAGGCCCGTGTGGGCACCTCATTGTCTTGTTCACATGATTTCCTTGATGGGAATTTTCCTTTGGACGAAGCCATCATTGAAGCCATGAATGGTTCCGACAAACCTTGGGATGATATGCATCACCATTATTATTTTCTCCGTAGCTTGAAAGAAGAGAACATGATAGATTTCGATCTACTTTGAGTGAGATAGTTGGTCATGCCGTAGTTCCACTTGATACACATGAAATTTATGCTGAAGGAAACATGGCGAGCATTTCTCCTACCATCAAGATCGACATCTCTCGTACCCCTTGCAAGGTTGAAAATGTAAATATCAGTGCATATTGTTTGCCAGAAGAAATCCTAATCTACACCGAGCTCTTCAAGGAATTCCAAGACATATTTTCTTGGTCCTATGAAGAGATTCCTGGGATCGACCCTTGTATTTTTGAACATAAGATTAGAACTTATCTGAATGCTAAACCTGTTAAGAAATGTCATAGAGCTATAAATCCTTAAAAGGACCCTGCTATTAAGGAAGAGGTGGAGAAGTTACCTAATGCTAGATTCATCTACCCGATTCCTTTAATCGAATGAGTATCCAACCTTGTTCTGTATATAATAATTAAGGAACCATACATACATGTATGGATTTCCATGAACTGAGCAAGGCCTATTCGAAAGACAACTTCCCCACACCCTTCATCAATAAGATTCTCGATGAGTGTGCGAGAAGTGAAGTATTTTATTTTATGGTTGGATTTTTAGGATATAATCAAATTCAAATCAAACCCGAGGATCAACACAAGATGGAATTTATTTGTCCTTGGGGTACTTTTTCATACTGGAAGATGCCTTTCGGACTTAAAAATGCCAGAGCAACCTTTCAATGTGCCATGAATTTCGTTTTTCACAATCTTAAGCATTTAGTTGAAGATTACCTTGATGATATTCCTGCTCACTCTCGTAAGAGAGAGGATCACGTTATTCACCTTTGTCTTATTTTTGAAAGATGTCATTATTATAGAATCTTGTTAAGCCCTAATATTGGCTCATTACCCCTTAATTGGGGCATATTATATTAGTAATGTTATTTTATTTATGTCAGCTTTAAGCCATTAGTTGTAATTATATCTCCTAGTCTCCTATATATATCAAGGAGACATTTTCATTTTGAATCATCTTGTACTTGAACATTTAAGTGGGGTAAAAGGAGGTCTCCCCCTCAAAGAGGCTTATTATCTAAAATTATCTTTTTTTCAAGGCGTTGAGTACTT
>SNQJ01S0032940.1:103022-132217 GCA_010110895.2 Picea sitchensis
AATGGCTTTAGGTGCAGATGTCTGGGATGTGGTAGATACTGGTTATGTAAAGCTAGTTGTACTAGCTAATAAGGATGACAATCTATAATTTAGCTTCAATGCTAAGGCTATGAATGCTATCTTGAGTGGGCTTGCAAAATAAGAATTCGTAAAAGTTATGCACCTAGGAACTGCCAAAGAAATGTGGGACAAAATCATTAGCAGTTATGAAGGTAATGAGAAGGTAAAGGACACAAAGCTTCAAACCTACATAATACAGTTTGAATAGATGAAGATGAAGGAAGATGAAACTATTGGAAAATACTTTCTAAGAGTAGAAGAAATGGTAAATGCAATGAAATCACTTGGTGAGAAAATTGAGGAACCTTCTTTAGTTCAGAAAAGTTTGAGATCTCTACCAAATAGGTTCAACCCAAATGTCTCTACTATTAAAGAACTTAATGATCTACAAACCTTGGAGTTTGATCAACTTCTAGGAACATTGACTGCATATGAAATGAGAATAGTTAAAGATAAACCCACCTCTAGAGAAGCATCATTTAAGGTAGACGAGAATGAGGATTCAGAGCTTGATGAAATTGAAGAAAAATTTGTGAAGAGATTGAAGAAGGGATCGGGCAAATACAAAGGTAAACTGCCTTTCAAATGTTTCAACTGTGGTAGGATAGGTCATTTTGCAAATAAATGTCCCCACAAAATAAAGGATTAGACATGTGATGATGAGTATAAGCACAAAAACATAAATTTCTTTAAAGAGAATAACTTTAAGAAGAAAAGTCTTTGCGTAAACAATGATGATGATCCTTCAGATGATGAAGACAATGACTCCACTATTGAAGATAAAATAAATGAATTCATCCTTATGGCCAAAGAGGATTATGATAATATAATCACAAGAAGTGATGCTAATGAAGAAGAATATGTGGTTGACATGGAAGGAGAACTGAACAATGCACTGGAAGAGATTGACGGACTAAGAATTAAGAATAGAAAGTAAAGAAAATTGTTGATACAATTCGAGAAAGATAGTAAAGAACCTGATGAATATCTTGTCCTACTAAAAGTGGAGTTAGAAGAGGAAAATAAAATCAAATACATTCTAAAATGACAGTTATCAGAAAAGAGGGCAATATGTGAAGCCTTAGAACAAGAAGTAGTGAAAACTAGGAAAGAGATGGAGAAGTTTCAAGCCTTGTATAATCAAAATCTGTCAAGTATCAAAGCCTCAGAAGGATTATCTACCATTATGAATCAGAAAATGAATCCAAAGCTGAAAATTGGTTTGGGTTATGAAGAGCGATCAAGTAGTGATAAGCCAAGAAACGAAGAACCCATCAAGTTTGTCAAATCTACAACCAATGACAACAACAAACCTGTAGAAACAAAGGAAGACAATCAGCCGCCCAGGATGAGTAAAGAAAAAGGTACTAGGAATGAATCTTTAGAACAAATAAATAATGTGCTCCCTGTTGAAAGACGTCATCAAATGAAAGAAATTGATTTGCTCAAAGAAGAAAACCATTTTCCAGGCACAAAGAATTTGTCTATAGCTATTGTTTCTACTGTTCTAACTTTGTTTACAAAGTTGCAAATTGTTCCTTAAGACTTAGACATGAGGAATTAAGATTTCAAAGGAATAAATACTTTCCACAACAAAGAATGATACAGCCAAGTAACAAAACTTCACAGATTGCAAATTGCCAAATTAAGTCTAGAGACATGCAACTAAGGAGGTCAAGAAATAATCAACAGTCAATGAGTAGACAACGTTGCAACAATAATTTTTACCTATTGAACAATGAGATTGAATGCTACATCTGTCATAACTATGGACATAAATCTGTTGACTATTGATTAAGGAACTATGAACCAGATTTGAATTCCCCTACTGAAAATGTCAAGTTTTGGAAGAAGAAAGAAAGTGACAAGTGTGGATTAGTGTTGCCAGCTCAAAGAAAACCAAACCCTTGGTATATAGACAGTGGATGCTCCAAACATATGATGGGAGACAAAGGTAATTTTCTATCTCTAAGTGAAAGAAAATCAGGAAACGTAACCTTTGGAAATGATGCTCCAGGTAAAATAAAGGGTAAAGGGATGGTGAGTTTAAGTAATGAAAAAGGAAAAGCCCAAGATGTTCTACTTGTATATGGGCTGAAACATAATATACTCGGTGTAAGTCAAATGTGTGACAGAGGATGTGAAGTGGTGTTCATGTCCAAGGACTGCAAAATAAAGTCTATAAACTTAGGACAAGTGGTGGCCAAAGGCATAAGGACAAAAAATAACATATAAAGAAAATAGAGAAGAGTGTCATCTAAGAAAACATGATGAAAGATGGTTATGGCATAGGAGACTTGGACATTTAAACTTTGACCACTTAATCAAGATCAAAAATATTGAGGCTATAAAAGATCTTCTGAGGATATCAAAGCCCCAAGATTCAATGTGTAAACCCTGCCAAGTAGGAAAGCTAACCAGGACATCATTTAAGTCCAAGAGATTTACTTCAACAGAGAAACCACTCCAACTAGTTCGTATGGATTTATGTGGACCATCAAGATAGGAAGGCACAGGGAGAGAAAAATACTTCATGCTAATTATTGATGATTACTCCAGACTTACTTGGGTTTCCTTTCTCAAGGAAAAAGTTGAAGAATTTGAGAAGTTTAAAATATTTAAGGCCTTAACTGAGAATCAAAAAGGTAAGAGGTTAAAGGCAGTAAGATCAGACAGAGGAGGAGAATTTATGTCAAGTGATTTAAAGGAATTTTGTGATAAGCATGGGATCAAGAGAGAATACACAATCTCAGTAACTCCACAACAAAATGGAGTAGTTGAGAGGCAAAAAAAAACAGTGCAGCAAATGGCTAGGTCAATGATGAATGAGAAGAACATTGGTCAAACCTACTGGGTAGAAGTAATGCACACAATATTCCATGTTCTTAACAAAGCCCACCTTAGACCACAAAGTGACAAGACACCTTATGAATTGTGCTATGGGAGACCTGCTTCAATCAAACACTTCAAAGTCTTTGGGAGTAAATGTTACATAAAGTATAATGATGAGAACCTTGGAAAATATGATGACAGGGATGATGAAGGTATATTCTTAGGATATGATACAAATAGTAAAGGATACAGATGCTATAATAAGAGACTGCATAAAATGGTTGACTGTATTGACCTAAAAGTTGATGAAGGAATCCCAACAAGAGAGGTGTACAATAATGAGTCTTTTATAGAGAACATAGCTAAAGATGAAGATGAACAGGTCCAAGAATCAGAAAATGAAGACTCTAAATCAGATGAAGACACAAATACTCAGACAGACTTAAATCAACAAGCAACTTCAAATTCCTCCTCCAGAATCACTCAAAAGAACCATTCTGCAAGTCAGATAATTGGTGAAAAAGACAAAGGTGTACAAACCAAGAGAAAGATAATAAAAAACATCGAGCAATCACATATAGATTTCATATCCATGCTAGAACCTAAGAACTTTAATGAAGCTAGAAAAGATGACCATTGGGTTAAAGCAATGAATGATGAACTTGATTAGATTGAGAAAAAAAATACGTGGGAGATGGTTCATAGACCGTAAGGTAAAAATATCATTGGTTCCAAATGGATCTTTAAGAATAAGTTGAATGAGCAGGGACAAGTTGTCAGGAACAAAGCAAGATTGGTCTATAAAGGCTATGGTCAAATAGAAGGACTAGATTTTGATGAAACATTTGTGCCCATAGCAAGGTTAGAAGCTATCAGAATATTTCTTGACTATGATTGTCATAAAAGGTTTAAAGTCTATCAAATGGATGTCAAGTCATATTTTCTAAATGGAGATTTAAATGAAGAAGTCTATATGGAACAAACAGAGGGTTTCAAACTGTCTAATAAACCTAACTTAGTATGCAAGATGAAGAAAGCTTTATATAGGTTAAAAAAAGCTCCTCGAGCCTGGTATCACAGACTGGATACATATCTCAAAGACAAAGGGTTCAAGAGAGGAACAGTTGACAACAATCTATATATAAAAACAGAGGATAATGATTTTCTCATCATGTTGGTCTATGTAGATGACATCATCTTCGAATGTGATAAAGATTCATTGGTAAAATGGTTTTCTTCTGCCATGGATTCCGAGTTTGAAATGTCTATGATAGGTGAACTGTCATTTTTTCTTGGTCTGCAAATTACTTAGAGTTCTGAAGGGATGTTCATTTCTCAAGAAAAATATCTAAGAGAAATGTTGAAAAGGTTTCAAATGGAATATTCTAAACCTGTGGGTACAACTATGGTTACTGAATGCAAAATAAGCAAGGATGATGACTCACCTGATGTTGATCAAAGTTCATATAGGTCAATGATAGGCAGCCTGCTGTACATCAGAGCATCTTGCCCATACATAATGCATGTTGTTGGAATGGTAGGAAGATATCCGTCTGCACCTAAACAGAGTCATTTGCAAGCTATCAAAAGGATATTCAGGTATTTGAAAGAAACAATGACTTATGGTCTGTGGTATCCTAGAAATCATAATTTTCAATTAACTTCTTATTCAGATGCAGATTGGGCAAACTATGTTGATGATTGAAAAAGCACCAGTGGAGGAGCATTCTTCCTGGGTGACTCATTAGTAGCATGGCTTAGTAAAAATCAGGGTTCCATTTCTTTATCAACTATAGAGGTAGAGTACATTGTTGTTGCTACCTGTTGCACTGAGTTATTATGGATGATTCAGACACTTGCAGACTTGGAGGTAACATATGCATCACCAATCCCAATTCATTGTGATAACACTAGTGCCATCAGTGTGTTTAAGAATCCTGTATTCCACTCAAAGACCAAGCATATTCCCATAAAATACCATTTTCTGAGAGAGAAGGTCAACAATCAGGTTGTTCAGGTCCATTACATTCCAACCATAGCACAAATTGTAGACATATTTACTAAACCCCTAGCCAAGACACCATTTCAATATCTCTGACAGAAGCTGGGTGTCATCCTGTCTCACACCTAAGAGAGTCCATCCTATTAGGGGGAGATTTGTATTGATTGAATATTTAATACCTCCTAAAAATACTGCAACAACTCAGGGGGAGCATGTTTTCTTTGACATTGATGTCAAAGGGGGAGAAATGGAGTGGTCTGGACTGGATGCTATAGTTGGAGTTCCAAACAGATTAGCACAATCATTCAGGGTTGCCATCAATGCCAAAGGGGGAGATTGTTGGCATGTTTTCAGGAAGATGTGTTTGTCATTGATGGGAATATCAGAGTATGCAACGATGGAAAAAAATGGACAACGTAACCTTAGAAGAGATAGTGCAGAGGTGCATGAAGAGTGCAAGAGTGTTCTTATTTATTTGATGGAAAACATGCAGGCAAGGCAGATAAGTAGCGCAAGGATAATTGCATGGAAAGATCAAAAGCATAAACTCCATTTCAGTGGATACTAGGCATTGGAGGATTCAAGGAAGCAACTCACGACAAGAATGTTGAAACAACGAAATGTGAAATGTTGGAATACGTTGATCTGAATCCATTTCAGAGTTTTTGATACTGGGAGATTGAGAAGTCAAGAGTCGAGACTCTTCATCACAGGAGTCTTGGAGTTACGAAATCCAGAATCCCAAAATCCCGAAAGAGGCACATCAACAAGATTTTTACAGATCGAGAAATAACTCCATTTTGGAGTCCCGAATACCAGGAGTTGAAG
This sequence comes from Picea sitchensis, assembly GCA_010110895.2. NCBI lineage: Eukaryota > Viridiplantae > Streptophyta > Pinopsida > Pinales > Pinaceae > Picea > Picea sitchensis. The sequence continues at coordinate 108,745 of SNQJ01S0032940.1, forward strand.
TGTTGAAACACTTCACCACAGGAGTGCTGAAATGATGAAACGATGAAATGAAAAATGTTGAAATCTCAAAATAGGAACATAAAAAAAGAGTTTCGCAAACCAGGAAATAACTCCATTTCAGAGTTTCGGATACCGGGAGTTGGAAGAGTCAAGAATCTTCATCATCGGGAGTCCTGGAATCACGAAATGTGAAACGCCGAAATCCTAAAAGCAGGAGGACAGCTTCAGATACTAGGACATGGAGGAATCAATACCCGAGACTCTACATCATAGGAGTGTCGAAATGTGAAATTGCGAAATGTAGTTTTTGAATAAGGTTGTGGTCATATCCGGTGGTCACATCATCGAAGAGATATAGATAAGAGCTTGAAGAGTTAAGATCCTTTTTTAGAGTTTCGGGGATCACAAATTGGAGAGTCGATATGCCTCGCAACAGGAATTTACGACATGTGAAATCGCGAAATGTCGAAATACAAAATGCTGAAATGATCGAAGCTAGTCCAGTTAAGCTCCTTTTTCAAAGTTTCGGAGATCGCGACTTGGAGAGTCGAGATGCCTCACAACAGGATTGCCTAAATGCTGAAATGTGAAACATGTTTTGGCTGAGCCTGTGGTCACAGCCATTGGACACATTGGAAGAAGATGGAGGAAGGAGATAGTGCAACCAAGCTCAATTTCAGAGTTTCAGAAATCAGTACGTGAATCGTAAAGAAACCTTAACCACAAGAATCTTGAAATGTCGAAATGTGAAATAGAGAATTAAACAAAAGACCCTACGAACTCCATCCAACGGTGCAGGTAAACTTGAATATGATTGGAGGGATACTATTTCACTTCACAGTGTAACTGCCAGAGTCGACTGATGGTTTCTACCAGAGGACTTGAAGAGGCCTCAGGATGATCACCAGAGAAGATGAAGAGGCTTGAGGCATCTTCCAGTGATTGAAGACTATTATTAGAGGTGATTGAAAGATGGATGGGCGTTGAAGCCTGTAACTGCAACAGAGAGGATTATCTCGATTATGATAGAGAAGACAAAGAGTCTCAACTGCCATATAGGATGAGAAATCTTAGCATAACACCCAGTGATGCTAGATGCTTGGGTTGAACTACCAGAGAAGCTGAAGAGTTGCAATGATGATCAGGTAGAGTACTCAACATGAGGATTTTGGCGGAGATTGGATGGGGAAGAAACACAGAGGTGATAAGAATGGTGAACAAAGAAGAGATCGGTGTTGTTGTTGTTGGGCATGATTGAGGTGTGAAGAAGGAGGCAGAGTGTAGCAGCAGAAATGTACAGAAGGGGAATGGTGCATTAAAGGGACATGGAACAAAGAGAATAAAAGGCAAAAGAACAGAAAGCGCAAGGAGTGTGAAGAAGACACTGATGCAGATAGAGAAACACAGTGTAGAGCAGTGTAACATAATAGTGATGAGATCGGTAAGCCATTGAAGAACTTTATATCGAAAAAGCCACAGTGTAGTCATTAGATTGTCGACGTTTCGGATCCATATCNATCAGGATCCATCTTCAGGATCTGAAACGTCAACAATCTAATGACTACACTGTGGCTTTTTCGATGAAAACTGAAAATCCCACCCACATCAATCTCACTCATCCGAACTTTATATCATTGTAATAAGTCTTAATATAAAAGATTGATATTTCAGGGTGGTAGGGAGGTGTTATGGAACACTTAGGAAGTTGGTGTTTCCATCTAGTTGGTGCTGGAATACTTAGGGAGTTGGTGCTTCCTTTTAGTTGGTTCTAGAGAAACTAGGGAGTTGGTGCTTCCTTCTAGTTGGTGCTAGAGAATCTAGAGAGTTGGTGCTCTTAGTAAGTAGCAGCTTGCAAAATAGAGGTTGTAGCCTCATTATGAGTTGGTTCTCATACATATGATAATGTAATGAATCTAAAGATTACTTATCATATAAAGAAGAAGAGGTTTTTACCATGTATGGGTTTCCTCAGGAAATATCTATCTCGGTGTATCTCATATGTGTGACTGATGTTGAATGTTCTATTGCTTACTTCCCTACATTATTGTGACTGTCATTAAATTCTATGTAAAGAGTTTAAAATAAGCATAATTGTTTAAGCCCAATAACAACTAGTTCACCCCCCCCTCTCAGTTGTTCATCAGTCACATCCCTAGAAGTTATAATGATGTATCTGATGCATATGCTAATTATATTTTAGATTAGAATATTTCACATAACTAAGTAAATAAAACATATTTATACATCCATACATTGTAACATATATAAGTAAATCCGAAGAAAATTATTTTTTTATATTTCATCCTTTAATGTCCAAAAAATATGGTTTCATAGTACAAAATGGGGCTCACACCCTCAAAATACATATATGGATAGTGCATAGGATAACCGTGGAATCTATTCCTCTGGTTCTGGGTGCATATCATGATAGAAAACTATGGTGTTTGTAAGACGTTGAAAGAGTCACACCCATGCATGGGGTACACCCACCACCTGTCCTTGCATCACCTCTGGCAGATCCTCCACTTGAACCATAGGAATCATGTGCATCAAATGATATAGGTTCCCCTGCACATTTTGCAACACTCTCTGTGTCCCCACCTACTATCTCATCTCCTTGGCCCCTTTTCCAATGTCATTGGAATCCCTTTGGTCATTGTGGACCTACGCTTGTGTAAAAAGAAATCGTTGATACTTGATAACATACAAAAATATTTTTGTTTTTATTTTTCCTTTATCAAAATTCAAAAAAAAAACACAAAAAATGAAATCTATAAAAACCATTTCTTACCAATATCTCCAAAGGAAGATCCTGGTGGAAATTGCATGTCAAGGTCTGCTTGATAGTCAATCCATCCATAGGGATAGTCATCAATGGCTATGACCTGCCGGTGCCAACATTGAAACAACTCATCATTGTAGGGGGTTGGCACCCTATCACCTCCTAGATGCCTCATCACATCGGTCCACCATGACATGGCTGGATCACATAGTCTATTTGGAGTAATCTCTATTCTAGGGCTCAAACCTGGAACCCTCTCAAAGAAAAAAATACATAGTATGGATGCAAATATGAAATTCCTCATTCTCCCTTGTTTTCAATCTGTCAATTGGCTCTTCATGTTGGTAAGAAGTGAGGTACACCAATCATAAACAATGGTTCTCAAACACTCCACCGCATAGAACATGAGTGGCCTCGATGCATGTTGGAATGAGGCCAACCTTGAAATCCATGTGAATACAAGCATGATGATATTTAGACTCATGTTCTTGATCACCCTGATAGGGAGTTGGATCCCTACTTTATCCGTGTGTGCAACACAATGGGTGGTGTTGACATCAACTTCAATTCTCATTGGTTTCCCATCGAGATTGAAGGCCCCTATATTTGGATCCAATAGTTTATCAATAACTGGAGAAACCTCACTTGAGCCCTCATTCCTTTTATGACCCAAAATTTATATATGTCACATCATTTCAAATCTTGTTGGGCCCTTGCGTCCCTTTCTACTGTCACATACACCTCGTCATGCTCCCTTTCCCTCCATTCAATAAACATCATGTAAAGGAAAGACCATTTTTTGAGTTAATCCCTTTCAAAAAATTATTTATGAATTGTATGCAAGCTAACATCATGATATTTTCATATGGGGCTTCATATACGCAGGAATTCTTCACTTTTCCCACATACATGAGGTCGTATACATGACCCAATGAACTGTCGCCTGCATACAACCTATTTTCTAGGTAACGACCTCTAATACTCAATAAATGGTGCCTAAAAATAAAATGTAAGCTATTTAAATGGAAGTAAATGGGATGGGCACTTACTTGGTCCAAACGGTTTCTGATTTTGTTGATCGTAGCTCCCACAATTGCCATCAGAAGATCTTGGGTAAAATGGCTTCAAAAGCACTGTGTGGATGAAAAAATCAAATGGTATGGTAAAATTTCTTAGTTTTTACTATTAAAATAAATGTTTTACCCACCTTTTATATTTTTACCCTATATTTTCTATTTTTGTCCTTATGAACTAATAACAAAGTGAAATACTTGGTTTTAAGTGGTTTTGTCTAGGATGTTTAACGGATTTCTAGTGTCCTATTATCTGTTTTTTATTTTGGTAGGTATGTTCTTTCACCGACATATAGGATAGGTTTTAACTTTTCTTTTTATTCCTGCATTGTCCTATGACCGTGATTCATACACCCTAGGTACAAACCCATTTCTTAGTGACACAAAACCTTCTCACTACTACTAGAAGTCTCGTTATTAAGTGGTAGAGACTTACCAAACATGTGTACCCTAGTTAGAACCCTTTTTTTTCATTTGGTTCCCATGCAGAAGTTATTCCATAGGATCGAGAGTTCCTAATAGTCCCAAAATGAATTTGCATTCGAAACCCATTTTCTTACTCATAAGGATTTTGAGTATTACCTATGGAACGCCCCCCCCGCCCCCACCCATGAGTCTTGGTTAAGCTATTTTCTGACTCCTAAGAAAATGAAAATATTATCAAGTGAACTTGTCTCTTTCACACTCGTTAAATGGTTTTGAAAGGATGTCTATTTGGTATAATTTTAACCCTTTTTCGGACCAAGTAGATTATTTACGAAAAAAAAATACTCTAGTTTCCATTGACTAGAAGAGTTCTCTTAGGTATTATTTTATACCTTTTTTGGGCCTATGGGACTAAATCTATGAAAAAGGAAATTCTTGAGTTAAGACGTAATTTTAGTCCATTACCCTTCTTGAATTGATGAGCCTATTTTTGGCTCATGTTTTCTCATTATAAGCCTCTTACCTCAACAATTCACGTCACTAGCCAAGCAATGTCTTCCATATATCCTTTGTATCTTGACACCCTTGACCTGTAGAGGAAACATCCCCCTGAGTGTCCATGCCCCGCATGTGTTTCATTTAATTGAGAATAGGTATGTCCCACTTCTTGGAACTAGTTTCTTACTTGTGACACTTGTTTCCTCTCCTATATCATAACATTTATTTTCTTATGAAAACCAAAAAAGATGAGTGGGAAAAGAATATTATCTCCTATCGACAACAGTGATGTCACCTTTCAACATAGAAAAAAATAGTGAGTCCATTTTCATCCAAGATTTGGGTTTAGAATGACCTTAGAAGGATGAGCTCGTTACTTAGATTTTACTCCTCCAATTGGTTATTCTTCTAGTCCCTATGGATAGTTTGTTGATGCCTCCTACGCCACAAAATTTTTGATCAGTATTGAGTCTATTCTGCCTGAGTTATCCATATGTCTCATGCTCTTGTTAAAATGAAGTTTAAATCTTTGTTGACGCTTGAATCTGGTATGACCAAAATGAAAACCTGACAAGGATACAAATCCCCTTGCATTTTTATAGATGTGGTACTCCTTTGTTCGAGATTTTCAGAATGTGGGACTTTTATAGAATTTTGTCATGGTAATCAAAGGAAAGTAAAAATATATAAACAAATACATAAAATGTTTGATATTTTAGTTTTAAATAAATTTCTTGAGAGTAGACTAGGAACCACACACATTCACACATTTAAAGCAAATAAACAAAATTTCCTCACATCCATAATAGTAGGGATAAAGATTTCTGATCACATAAAAAAGTAAAAGAAAATGATTTGTATGCATATAAGATATTTTATAGGGTGATAAATGGGAATCTCAAATAAATATAAAGATAGATCAACCTCAAATACTTTATATTCATAAAACTGGGTTACAAAGCACAGTCGAGATTGTTCCCAAAATAGCTCTCTTGGAATTTCTAAAAAATATATATAGTTCAATACATATTCTCTGAAATTTAAACGCATTTGTCATAATGAATGGGATTGGGAATCCCATGGACCATAAAGAAAATATATATAATATTGAAGTTTGTAGAAGGAATAAAGTGTGTGGCGGAGGACAACAAGACCTAGTAAGAAGAAAAAAGAAATTATCAGTCTTCGGTTAAACCTTTCTATTTAAAGAGGTGGAGTAACTGGATGAAGAAATTCATAAATATAGAAATATGTGATAAGTATGAACTTACTATGATAGTATCTCCTCCTTGTCACTTTCTCACTGATGTCCTTTTATTTATTTCATCAATGGTTATAGGAACCGTCTCAACTGCCTTTTCCCCTTCATCGGTAAGTTTTTCGACAACCCTTTTAAACCACTCCTCGATGTAGATTCTCATTGGTGCCACGTTGATTTAATGCCATATTTTTATATTGAAAAGATATCCTTCCAAGTCCATTAGATCAATAGAAATATTCCACAAATCTTCTTCAATATCTTGATTTTTCATTGAATAGTCAGCTAGTCAGTGTTCCATGTCAGCTTCACTATAATCAATAATGCCATAAACATTTTCAAATGATAACCCTTTAAAGATATCAACTTGTTCGTCAAAGGATTCCTTGGTTAATAAAAATGATTTGAGAATCAATTTGGGGTCTTGGACCTCATTGGTTCTCCTGGATAGATCTATCTCAGTGAGCCTTTTGAATAATTCTTCTCTCCTAGTTATGGCCTGGCTACATGCTTGGAAAATAATATTCAGGTTCTTAACATTTTCCTTTGAGCATGCGTTTAGCTGTTTATTCCATTTTGGAGAAGGGATATCCTCCTCTCTTATTCTCAACTCTATCATGTTAGTAACCTTAAAACGTAAGGGTATGACCGTGTCGAGGTAAAAAGCTTCTTCATTTTTCAAATCTACCTGTAAATATTCATGGAAGGCTTGTGCCCTCGTTCCAAAAGAGACCATGCTCTTTGAAATATCCCAAGCATTTGTAATTAATTCCATTCTTTTCTTAATGTTATTCTCCACATATACCCTAGATGATGTGAGAAGGCTTGCAGATCCCTTTAGTTTTGTTGCAGGTGTGATAGGCCCAATTATTGCTAAAGGATTATAAAGTATTGGAAGAGGCATTAAATCTTCCTCCAAATATTTGACTCTTTCCTTTAACTTGGCATTCTCTGCTTCAAGGTATCCAATAGAATCATCTAGACCATCTCTAGTTTCTCGGTGAATTTCGGAAATTTGGGAAGGTCGCATGTTCCATAGGTTAACCTCTGAATGAGATTTCCCCTTTTTATTCTTTACATCTCTTTTATCAATAATTAAATTTTTTGACTCGATGTAAAAAATAATGCCCTGAAATATAAAAGAATATTATTCATCGAAGGTCTCGCTCTCAATTATTTCCAATAGAGGATTCTGGTGAGATGTGTCCTCGGGTTGATTAGTATTGGGGAATAGTTTTTCGATGTTAATCTCAAGTTCCATATCCTCAAGGGAGAGGTTGCGGATATAACTTTTGGCTCGAGGTCCCTCCTCTTCTTGCACAATGTTTTTTCTTTTCTTCCTCAAGGGAATCTTGTGGGAGATTTCAATCTTTCCTTAAGGAGGGTTCTTATCTCCTCCTCCACCTAAAGAGCTGTGGGTTACTTTCTTAATTTGGTGGGTTGTTGGAGAACTTCTCTGATATGTTGTACTCTTTGTAGTGATAGTTGGGGATTGGGCACTCTTCTCACCTAGACCTTTTCCTTTCTATTTGTATGACTCATCGGTGTTGAGTATCGTTTCCAGGTTCCCAGCGTCATGAGTGGGAGTGCTTGAGACATTATCTTTGTCTTAATTCATAATAGCATTAATAAAAGAATATTTGAAACCAACTTCCAGCAGATTTTCTACAAAACATTTGCTAGGGTCGAACCCTTTTACCCTTTCAGCATATCTTAGATTCAAGATGTGGAAGTGGCCTAAAAATTCATCAATCTTGTTCATATTTCTAAATATGAATTTCCCAACTTTCCAAGGCAGACGTATGAATTGCTTTTTACTCTTTTCATGGAAAAAATGCAACTAGTAGTTGTATTGCCTTGCTATTTCAGTAAAAGCCATTTTGTCAGATATGTGGCATGGAAGGAAGGAAGGATTTTCCTTGGAACCGAAAATCCTTATGAAATTGTAATTCTCCATTTGTTCTAGTGTCCTCTTCCTATCCAGGAACTTACTCGCCTAGTCATACATATGGGGAGTGTCCTTCCCAAACATCAATCCCTTAAAAACTGAGAAAAAATCATTAAAAACTTCATAAAAATGTGGGGAGGCCTTGTGCCTCCATAATGTTTGATACCAGAAGGTTACCAGGTCGAATTCAAAGTTTAACTTCTTGCACACAGATAATATCAGGAACTGACAACAATGTGATATTGTGGAAACCAAATAAGATGACATAAATAATTTCTTCTCCTTCTTGTATTGAGACAATTGGGAAGATATTTCAATGGAAATCAACTTTCCCCAATAGAATATGGCTTGTTCTTTGACCGTAAAATATGCAATGTAAAGAATCATGCGGGAAATTCTAGTTGTAGTTTCTTGTCCTGTTATCCTTGTGAAAATCCAAGAAATTTTCCGGAAATGATTTTTGAATGAGCTAACCTGCAATCTCATGATGTCCTCGGGGAAGGTCGTTGGGTTCCCTAGGAATTCAGCTAAGTGGTCTAATCCATTTTCATGCTTCTTTAATAATTCTCTGCAATCTTCTCCCTTGAAGGTAAGCATTGGCTCAGGAAGTCTCAACATCTTACGAAATACCTAAGGCAATAGAGAGACAGGGGAATGATCCTGAAACTAAATGATCCATTGTCTTGGAATATATATATCAATGCACTAGGTGAACAACTCCTTAAATTCAAATACCTCCGGGACACAACTTGCATGCACAATTATAGACATCTAGATTACTTCCTTATTGGAAGAAGGGAATGAGTAGCAGGAATATGCTCTGTACCACTGACAACTCTGGTCCTCATGCCTGGAAATATTCAATGTATCTCCACATAACTATTGTCGATGAGAAAGTTCCTTTTCTCCAGATAATGTTTAAAATGAATGCTTGAGAGGGATAATATAATCCTCTGTAAATCCTAGTTTAATGCATTTTAATAGGAGATCTCCTCAATCCCTTTGATTATTAATGAAAATCCTTTCGAACCTGCATGATGACTTGTTAGCATTCAAATCATATTAAATGTGCATTGGGAATAGCGTGAGGGTGGTAGGGATAGATGAGAGGGAAATAGGATTTGAGACTTTTGTGAACCCATGAACTCGGGAACCCACGAGCTTGCAAGATGCAAAAGGTTCAAAATAGGCCAAGTATAGAATAGTGTGACAATTAGTCAGACTCATCATAGGAGGAATGAGAATTGGAAGTTTGGGGAGTCCAAGGGTCAAAATGTAGATCGCACAACTTTTGGATGCAAAATGTATATCACATAACATGGGGTATGAGAGTTCGACCCTGCCAACCTGGGAACCCGCGATAATAAAATCGGATAAGTATGGAACAACATGGCATTTGGTCAGACTTGTGATATGATTTTATGGATGGAGGTGAGGATCTGTAAGTCCACAAACCTAGGAACCCGTTGTTCTGAAAAAATGAATAAGTACAGAGCTAGAAGGGAATGTAGAAGGGACAAATGAAAAGGGAAAAAATGGGTAAGTATAGAAGAGGGAAAAGAAAGGGAGAAAATAATTTGGGAAAATAGAAAAAGGGGGGGGGGATTTCAGAAGTGGGAAATAACTTCAACAATCATGTGTCGTCCATTCCTCAAAACTATTGACTTTGCATTTCGGCCATACCCTCAGTGTATCTCAAAATCACATGAATTTGTTTCCCTACCTTGTACCCTAGGCCTACTTTCATCATTGGTAGGTAACCATGAACCCCATGGATGACATCTTCTTATTGGTCACTGACTGGGGGGTTTCCCTTGTGTTCGATAGTAATAAATATATTCACACATCGAGATTCATGTAATGTCTTGGATTCCATTAACGTTATCAGTGGTTTCCTCTCCTTTTTCAACAATTTTCTTTATTGTATGTGTTATCACTCTGTAAATTCCTAGAGGTTGTTAGGAAATAAAAAATCTACGAGAGGTAACTTTATCCAACTACTTCGAAACTAGAATCTAGCCCTACCATATTTAGAGAGGGATCTCTCTGTATGATTTAGATGTGTTTTGAACTTAAATTATTCGGCTAGTTAAATAAACAAGATTGAAAAGGTTTATTTCTTTTGTTGAGTTGGCTAAAAGGGCTTTACGCATCCATTGGGCTATGGTGATCTAAAAATGAAGAAGACTTGAAAATATTGAAATTATTGCAAGTAAAAGTTATGTGTTAAAATCAAATGGATCAACTTTGCAACACATTAATTAAAGGATTACTCATGCAAGATACAAATAGAAAGTAGCATAATCAATGAACATAAGCACATAAACACAACAATTGATAAAGGAGTTCACCCCTCTCTTGGGCTACATCTCCTGGTCCAGCTTCCAATGGATCATTATTATTAATTTCTCAAAGTGATCAAAAACATGCCTTACAATGCTCAAACTAACCAACCGACTGCTCCATTGGCTTCAGAGCATCCAAAAACCCCTAGCTGGGCTTTTTCGGCACCTCAATCGGTCGAAAAACGAAGAAGTTAGGCCTCCTGGAAGTCCCCCCTTCAAGCTTGTTGTCTCTCCATCTACAAAACGCACCCTCCTCCAATGAACCTGGCACACACGCAATATATAGCGTAAAAACCCAGCACTGGGCGCAACCACACCAATAGTGAAAACTGTAGGACGGTTATGGGCGCGCTAGCCCCTAACCACCTAGCACCTGGGCACATTAGGCTTCCATACATCCGGTCCAAATGGCTAAATCCAAAGGCAATCATACCATGACACATGGCGGGTTGTTTGAACCATTCAAACCATAATTTGAAACCGTGCCAATCATTATACCAAGTCACATGGTAGTACATACATGACCGGGGGCTGTGTTATATCTGCACACAATCACATATATATATAGTGGCCATATGTAATAGAAATACGACCATGGGCCGGGGCTAAGCCCTGGCCCGACCCCCGCCCAAATATACAAATATTCAAATTTAAATATAATGCAAACCATTATATGGTAAGAAACATTGTATGGGCGTATTGGTCGTGCGGACTTTGTTAAAGCATTACACCGGCGGTGAGGTCCAGGGTTCGACCCCCACGGACCCATAAAATTTTACATAACAAACCAAAAGCCAATAAAGGGGTGCCACGTGGCAGCCCATGATTGGGCCACGTGGCACCTTACCATTGATCAGGAATATGCCACGTGTTGAGATATCATTCACCCTCAATTGCCAAACAAAATTTGCCACATCATCACATGCCACATCATCGTATGGTCATACGGCCCTGCCACGTCAGCCCGTACGGACTGTACAATTAGCATCCTTTTTTTGCTTGTTTGACTTTATGAACAAATTGCAATATCTCTCGCTCCTAATGTCTGTTTGAGACGAAATGAGTTGTGTTGGGTTCGCAACGATGAGGCCTACGCTCTCGTCCATTTTGAAGTGATTCCGAGCACTTTGAATTTTTGAGCAAAATTTGATCCCCTGATCATATGGGGTCTGTGTTATAGAGATAAAAATATAAACCAGAAAACAAAGACTCTTTTCACAGGGCAAGATAATGCATTCGTTAGATTCCTTTAGCAGTAAAATGATGAAAATCAGAATATATGAGAATATCAATTAAAATAAAGAAGCAGTTAAGAATTTTTTTACTTTAATATCAGAAGATAAACATTAAGATCTTTCAAAGTCTGAAATAGGGTATACGAAGATAAATCCTTGAACATGCGTTACTTTTAAAGATTTAGATTAGAAAACAATATGACAACTGAGCAAGAAAACATTCAACATAGAAAAGAAAAACATCACCAATGAATAACACGTGAGAATCCTATGAAAACATCTCTTTGTATTAATGGAAGATCTCTTGAAAAAGATTACAATATTGTAGCTTGCAGGACGTAAAGATCAACCCTCAATACTTCCAAGTGTGAAGTATTTATAACCAAAAATTACAAACGATCCTGTCATTAAAGATCAGGACGTTGCTAGTCTAAATTTAGCTTACTAACTTAACAAGATACAAAAATCTAGGAAACTGTTTGACAATGTGTCAAAACTTCATGTTGTTTTCTAGGTGAACCGTTGGTGAGGCCTTTGCATGACCTCTTTTGACTGGATAACTGATTGTGCCTAGACATATCATCGAATACTCGATTAGATTGCAAATCTCTTCCCATCGAAGGTGATTGGGAATGCTAACTTTGAGCAATCTATGATATACTTCATCCATCTCCGTGTACTTGGCAAAAGTTGGCTTGGTAATGAAGATGTACCGGATCTCATGATGTATGTTGATGTCCAACTGTAAAGCATCCAAGAATGGATTACCAGTGATACTTCCTTGTATTCCTGAGAACTTTGAGCTATCCTTAGCCATAGTGGCTAATATCTTTTTATAATCAGGGAGTGTCATCAATTTATCATTTATAACTCTCATACCAGGAAGGCCTTTCTTCTGCAGAGCTTTGATCTTGCTGAAAAATATTTTTACTCCTGCGCTCATGATCTGGACCTTTTCCTCCTGCTATAGCATCAGTCCTCTCTTGTTCAGAACCCTCTTGACCTTGAGGATGGTCTCTGTCCTATCTTCAATTTTCAACTCTTCTAGCTCCTCTCTAGTTTTGGAATTTATAAATTTGATGATCTTAGTAGCTTCTGTGGGAATCTCTCCCAGTTTTTCTCTTATATTCTTGATAGCCTGTTGACTTCTTTGCACCAACTCATTTTTCTCGAACATGATTTGTATCATTGGCCATATTTCATTCATGGACTTGGCGATGTCCATCCAGACACTTTCTTTGACCTCAGCCAGTGTCTTGCCTACCACTGTTTACTTCTGAAGTTGTTGTAATTCCTGTTTGAGCTGGTCTGAGGTTTGTTTTTCCTTGGAGAAGATGGTTTGGTAAGAATACTTGAGTTCCTAAAGGTTCTCAATATCCTTTTTTAATCTTCTAATATCTGTCTCTTGTAAATTCATTTCTTCCATAGATTTATCTGGTTCAATAGTCTTTTCCAGGGCTGTCAGTGGAGTTGCCGAAGGAATTTTTGTGACAGATGTTGTGCTCACTCCTGTGAGTGGAATTGTGCTCAGTGGAATGACCTCCATGGGCTTTGATTTCTCCTTCTCTTTTATTGGATTTTCCAATTCCGCTTCCATTTCTTTCAACTGTGCATTCTGCTCCATGATGAGCTTGAGCATCTCATCCTTCTCCCCTTCTGTCTCCGCTATTTCCTTTGCCCGTGAATCTTCTGTTGGAGGCAATTTCAATTGTTTCCTCAGAGATTCTATATTGGAATTTTTCTTTTTGAGCATCTCCTCGACTGCTTTCACGTTCGAGGGATCATATCCGATCTTGAGGATCAGTTCCTCCAACGTATTAATCTTGTTATCCTTGGCAAAGGATGATATTTTTTCTAACTTCAACTGCGTCTAGACATTATTTAGAGATACTTGTAACTTGGAGGCAGTGGTGGAAGCATGTGCCAATGTGGAGAAAACCATTTCTCTAGTTTTCCTGTGTAGATCCATCTGATCAGTTGGATGCACATCTTTAGTCTGGAATTCAAACGTTTCCCTTTTGTAATCAGTGATTACCTTTGGGTCTAGCACATGTTCTTGCAGAAATTCCATGTGCATTCTACCTTTCTTAGTGTCGAATGTAGACAATAGTCGGCATTGTGCAGTGGACGTTTGCTTCTAGAACCGAGCATACGTGTTGCTGGTCAGCGTCTGATTTTTCTTTTTGATCAGATCATACTTCTCAAAAATACTCAATTTCGCTCCTATTTTTCTCGGCTGGCTGGCTGGTGGAGTATCTGTAGGCTTTCTGGGCAACACTGTCATCATGATTTGTTTGTTGCTTGTACTAAGGAGCGACTGATCAAACCCCAATTTGGTAGTGGATTGCATTCCCTTTTCACCAGCCGTGTCAGGTGCCAAATTGGTTTTTGGCCTCTTGGTATGTAGTTGAAATTCTTCAGATGATACTTCGGTGATAGAAGGTGACACATCTTGCCTAGGCCATTTCTCCTTGGGAGCCTATGGTGTAGTTGTCTGTGAGACAGTGACTGAGAGGTCCTGTTGTTCTGTCTCAACTAGAGTGTTTGGCTCCCATTTTGTCTGGTTGAAAATGTTTTCTATCTCAGGCCTGGATGTGTGGACGTACAAGGTATTCTTATTTTTGACCCTCATCTTGGAAATTATCCCGCACGGATCATAGTGCCATGCAAAACTAACAAAAAACTTCATTTCTTTTAGCAGTCTGTCTGCTTCCTCCCCGACGCCTTGGCTATTGCAGACGAAAGACCCAATCTGCCCTTTGATTCTGAGATGTTGCTTCTTTTTCAGAGACACAAAATGTATGGCATATGAATTTATCATTTGCCTTATGTATTCCAGGGCAAAAATCCTCATGGGTAAATACCTGGGAAATTTATATGGGGACGAATCACACCCCTAAACTTTGATCTCAGTGTGGTTCTAGTATAGGTACCAATCACCATTCTTTGTAAGGTCCGAGAGATGTAAAATCCTCTGAATTTCCTCGTTAATTCTAGGTTCAGGTCTGTTGCTGAGCATACTCACCACTGGGTGGTAGAACTGCTCAATGAACTTCTTGAAACTAAATTCTATAGAGTTATGTCTGAGCAACAAAGTCCACGCTGCCACTTCCTGTGGTCTCCCATATTTATCCATCTTCTGCATTGGAAAGGAAAATTTGTCTGCTTGAAAGAACACGAACAGGTAAGCCAGTATCGAAGAATACCAGAACATGCCTTCTGTGGCGAAGTTGATGAATTGTTCATGAATGTTGTTCGCCAGGAATGTACTGTAGTTGAAATGAGTAGTGGGTCTCTCATCGGTGGAAAAGATGGATAGAAATACCAATATGGGTTCATCCACCCATTGATCTGAAAAGTATCCAAGCAAGGCACATAGTGATGTGATAACCTGGTTTCCCTTTACTGAGAATAGGGATGAAGGATAAGGGGGTTTTGTAGTGGGGAGATGAGAGGATTGTGGGAGGAAAAGCTCAAAAATATGAGCTCTTTGGGGGAAGGACAGCTTCTGGTAGAGATCTGTGATGATTTCGAGGTTGAAAGGTGAGGGGGACTTGGCTCTGGGTATCTGCATCATCTGGTCAATGGTTTCTAATGTGATGAGGAAAATAATTTCTCTGGATGAAGACATAATGTCTCTTTGTTCAGGGATATAATGGGCCTAGCATTTGAGGGTGAATTCGGGAAAGTGGTGAATCTGGGGGAATAGATACAGGGGAATATTTGACTCCCAGAGACCAATTTCATTGCTCTGGTCAAGGAAAACCTCCTTGAGCCATGATTGCAAGTCCTCGAAGTCAAACTCACATCTAGTGTCTGCAATTAAATGGTATTTTTCAGCCAGGGGGATCCTGTCGAGGTTGACAGGGGGCGGGAGGAAAGGATTTTCCTCAGCTTCTATTCTCTTTGATTTTGGCACCATCACTGTAGAAATACCTGCAAATCAAATAGTCATTAGTGGGGATGATGGTAGCTTTGGATAGTTGGCTGTAACGGAAAAGGAAAATGGGGAAAAAATTATTTGGTGTGGTGATAGGGTAAGTGGCAAGGAAATGAAAGGTGAAGGTGGTTTTTGAGAAAACGGATACCCATTGGGCATGGGATACAAGTCAGGAGATTAAATGATAGGTTAGCCAATCATAAATGGCCAACGGGTTGTTTAGAGCATGAGATGGCAGGTGACAATGACTAAAGAATACGGTTGGGCGATGTGGTGGGAGTCGATTGGGGAGTAACCATGGTGAGAGGACTTGTAATGGGAGAGCAAGGGGAAAGGATTGATAAAGTAATGAGAAGTGACCTCTAGGGGAAAGAGATGGACAATGACATCATGGGGTGACAAGGTATGTTAGACCTTGGGAGGTGGTGGGAGTCTGACCCAATAGATTCCTTCCACGTAGAGATAAGGGGCCCGCTAGGAAACAATCCATTCGGACCCCCCCCTACGTAAAAATAGATCAGTTGGGGTCAGCTATAAGATTGATTGATCTAGGTACTTTCTCAATTATGTAGATCTATGCGATAGTTAGCTTTGACATTAGAACCCACAGGAAGAATGGTGAGAGTGCGGGAATATCAATCAGTCATGGATGCGAGCACATACATGCGAGTTGTTTATATATCACGCCTTAAATTCATTTCAGGTCTGGATCCCACCCCATTAAAGTTAGGAGAATGGCGTCCAGAGTTGGCAGGAAAACCTATTGACCGTAGATATGGGTGCCTGCTCTTGATCCGTTCATCTATCTCGCGTTGTGCTTGTGAACATGAAGGCATATATACTCAGAAAAAATTAGGATAAGTGCATATTGTGGGTTTTCACAAGCTTTCCATGTTTCCTATCACCATGGGGTTTAGACATCAAACCTTTAAACCTCAAGACATGGTTCAACATTGATCATCGTGTTGGTTTTATTGAAATAAAGAAAACTACACTATGCTCTAACCTAATTACCTATGACAATTAGGCCAGATTAAACTATTGGACTAAAAAATTACTCTATCATGGGGCTATCTGACCAATATTAGGCCCGATTACGGTCATATTTATTCACTAGCTAGCCTAAATTACTTGGCTAAGATTGGGCGGTTTAATGAAAGCTTATTCCTACTCTATCAACATCAATTTAAAGAACTTGGCCATGCTTGAAAGGTTGGAACAAGTTACTATTTTTGCATGGGGCTTTTCTTTCAAATTTTTTTCCTTTATGCCCTCTTTTATTCATTTTTCTTTCTTTTCTTTTTCTCTTCTTCTTTTTCCTTCTTTTTCTCAAATTATTTGAATAATGAATGTTTGAAAACAAAAACACTAGGTATAGATAATATCCCAGTCACCACTTGATCCTATAAATTATAGAGGTATAACAGGATGTTATTGGAGAGGTCTAAGATACGGTACTTGCATCACGGTGTATCACGAGAGATGCATAGATTCATTGGTTCATGAACATACTATTCATATAATCTCCTCCTAATCATCAAGCTATTTCTTTGTACCTTGTGTTGAATGATGAGAGATGTCTTAATGATCTCCTCCTAATCATCAAGCTATTTCTTTGTACCTTGTGTTGAATGATGAGAGATGTCTTAATGCTCTCCTTTAAATGGGTCTCCTTCCATGAAATTCAACTCATATATTCTGGAAATGAGACCTAGAGTCCTATGAGTACCTAGAGGCTTGTAGTCATCAGTGGCAGCTTCTCTCACCATAGACAGTTTGGAATACATCAATGTATCCTTATCAATGTATTCTTCAAGTGTTCTACCTCAACACTCTTATTCACACTTGTAGAATGTACTTGGTGCCTTGACACCTACTTTCATTATTAGTGGGTTGTCTCATGCCTGTTAATGATATACCTTAATGACTGGTAATCAAATGAAGTCTCATTCTGTTTGAATCCAACCTCTCTATTCACATGATGTAGACTTGCACCTTCGACAGATAGTGTAGAAGACCTTCAGTTTGTAGTATTAGTACCCCATATATATTATTGTCTTTCATTGGATTAATACCTATATGACATCAATGATCATGGAATATCAGATTGTACTCTATTGTATATGGATATATTCAGTTGATTTTTAGAATAGACTCCATTATTTCTTGTTCGTGACTATGATAGCCTAAGGCATATGTTCACTTTGTATTTCCTATTCATGGCCATGAACAACTATTTGATATATGTCCACATGGATCTACAATGTAATTCAAATTGGCAACCATGTGTACAATGTCATTATGGATTGTAATAATCTCATGAGTAACTAGTACTTCCAATTGAGTCTTAATTAATCCACTTATGGGAATTGTAATATATTTCAGCCATCACAGATACTCCTATGACCTCACACATTAGGGGGAATCTATTATAGAAAATGTTTCCTCACTCCATGCATCTTTCTTGTATGGCCTTTCATTCCCCTCTGCAAACTTAAGTTTCCATTTTTTTTCACTCCAAAGCTAAACATACATATTTTTGTACACATATGTGACCTATCGGTTAGACAACTCGCATATACATAGGTTTCTCCACTACAACCTGTGTACATTGGGTTTGGTGCCCAAAAATTAAAAATATTTCAGGTTTCCATGCCGTGTCATGTGATCCATGATCCTTGACCTTCTATATACTGGAAACCCTCTGAATTGAACCTTCAATTCCATTTTGGGGCTATAATTTGAGCCATATCCAAGCCTTGAAGAGGATCAACAATTCAACATTGAGAGCAAAGACACTCTGGAGAAATTTCACTTCATATTGAGTCTGCATCCCTTTGTCCTTGAAAGTATGAACTTCTTGTGTTCAGCCCCCAAGATATTCCTACCTTGTGATGGAGAAATTCATTGATTCTTACTTGTGAGCTTGCCTTTGCAAATGATTGGATTTGGTGGAGGCCCAGTTGGAGGAACTTAGTTTCTCGGTTCTGATATGTGTTGTTATAGAAGTTTGTTAGCTATGTACTTTTTTATTACATTAATAGAAATAATATTTTCTTATCCAATTGATATCTTGCAAATATTTGTATTGATTTCCATGGGCATATTTGTCATGTATGTTAATGTATTATGCTAATTTATATGCTAACATTATATATCATCACCACATGATTGTTTATCTTGGTTTTTGAGGACAAGTTGCAGGTATAAAGCTTCGGGTCATGTGCTCAACAATGGTCTTCTTTGAATTTCCAGAGGAGGTAGGCTCCTAGCCTTCTATTGTTCTCATTTCCTTTATATAGCATATTTGGGATTAGGTCTGATTTATGGGTTTAGTTCCATCTGTTGTGGTTTTCCCCTAGCCATAGAGATATTTTCCTCGTAACACTTACTATTCTTGGTAATCCTTTGATGAAATCTATGAATATAATATCCTATTTCCATTATAGAATATACGATGGAAGCAGTAAGATTGTTGGATGTTGATGTTCAACTTTGACTTGTTGGCACCTCAATCACTTGACGATACAATCTGTGATATCTTTCTTCATTCTGGCCACTAATAAAAAAAAATTACTATTGTTACCATTTTCTGGTAACCTGGATGACCTATATAATGCCTCTTATGAAATTTGTCCATGATGAGATTTCTCAACTCGATTGAATTAGGTATGTATGATATTTTATTTTACATCAACATTCCATCCTATATGAATTTATATCCTTCATATATATGTCCTCTTGGCTCTTGTTGCAAGATCTCTTTCACTAGATTAAAATTTTCATCGTTCTATGAGAGAAATATTATTCTTCACTTTATATTAGATTCATATGTGCTCACTACTGCTAGGTGTATTGATTGAATACTCACGTTGAGTGCATCAACTACTCGATTTTATTTTCCTTTAATATGATTGCTTTAAAAATGAAACTCATTGATGAGATCCATCCACCTAGCTTGCTCATCATTTCAACGTGGCTGGTAAAATAAATATTTCATCCCATAGTGATATATCATTAAGACAAATATTCTCCCGAGTAGGAAATGTCTCCACATTTTCAAATCATGTATAATAGCTACAAGCTCTAAGTCATGGGTGACATAACACTTCTCATGTTAATTTAATTTACTTGAATCATAGTTGATTGCATGTCCCTCTTGCATGAGAAATCCACCAAGTCCTTCTTGAAAAGCATCTTTACAGACCAAGAAATGTTTGTCAGGATATGCAATCTTCAACACTAGGGCATTAGTCAAGATATTTTTCAACCGTTGAAATTTGGTATCACATATCCATTAACCATACAAATTTCACCCCTTTTCTCTGTAGTGAAGTGATTGGATGGTTGATTTTAAAAAATCCTTGGATAAAACTTTGGTAATATCCATCCAATCCCATAAAAAATCTTACCTCTGACACATTTTTAAGGGATTTGTATTCCAATATTGCCTTGATATTTTATGGGTCTACTGCCACTCCATATTTTGAGATTACATGACCCAAATATTGGATCTACCTATGGAAGAAATAACACCTTTTTTATTTATAATATAGATGGTGTTCTCTCAATACTTATAGCACTAGCTTGAGGTGCCCTTTGTTCTCTTTCCTGTTCTTATAATAAATTAGAATTTCATCAATAAAATCTAGGACAATCTTGTCCAAATATTTGCTAAGGACACTATTCATCAAACACATAAACATGGCTAGTGAATTGGTAAGCATGAAAGGCACCACCACAAACTCATAATGTCCATATCTTGTCCTGAAGGAAGTCTTATGAATTTATTCATCTTTAATTTTTACTTGATGATATCCAAACCTCAAGTCTATCTTAGAAAAGAACGTAGCTCCTCTTACCTGATGAAAGAGATCATCAATTCTAGGCAATGTATACTTGTTCTTAATGGTAATTTTATTCAATTTCTTATAATCAATTCATAGTTTGATGGTACCATATTTATTTAAAAAAAATACCTTTGGTTCTCCCCATGGGGACACATTGGGCCTAATGTACCCCTTATCCAACATCTCATTTAATTCTATTTTTAGTTCCACAATGTAATGAACCAAATGCTTAAAATATCATTACAGAACATAAGTACACACCATGTACACAATATTAGCATGGAGCACAACTCCAAGATAGATAAGTTACACAATAAATCCTTAAATAATAGGAGAAACTCCTCCACATAACCAAATACATTCATACATCACAATTCACATCTCCCCAATAGTGAATACATGATCTCTATATATACCTATTCACACTTGCACATGAGGCCCCTTTACTATTAGGCCGACCTTATTACATATATATTTATACATTACATGTAAATTTAGGCCCATATATCTGCCCCCCCCCCTATTGGGGTCATATTATATACATTTATCCCTATATATGCTCCCTTTGGATCATAACATAGTACCCTCCTTCAAAAAGATTTGTCCTCAAAGCTTTTCAATTAAAGGCTTCACATGTGATGAAACCAAGTAATATGATTTTCTTATGTTCCTTCATTCTTCCTTCCATTGATGATTATACATCCATCCAAAATCAATTATTTTCATTCATAATCCTTGGTGTTTGATTTTTGCATAATTTTCTTTCCCTTGATTCCATGTATCATCGTTGAATCTTCTCCAAGTTGTAGTAGATGTTGGTCTATGATAAAATCTTGTTGAATAATGGTTTTGTGATGCCATATTCCATGAATATTGAATAGGATAACCTCCTCCACATAACCAAATACATTCATACATCACAATTCACATCTCCCCAATCATGAATACATGATCTCTATATATACATATTCACACTTGCACATGAGGCCCCTTTACTATTAGGCCAACTCTATTACATATATGTATACACATTACATGTACATTTAGGCCCATATATCCCCCTCCTTGGGTTTATATCATATACATTTATCCATATATATCCTCCCCTTGGGTCATAACATAACTCAAGTGTGCTCATCCTATAGGTAAACTTAGAAGTAGGTGTTTCTCCTGGCATAATCTCTATGGAAAAATCAATATCCCTTTTAGGAGGCAGTCCCCACATTTCTTCCAGAAACACATCTCTAAATTCATACAATACCAAGTGGTCTTCTATTTTCAACTTGTTGTTTTCTGTTGAACTTAGCACCTAGATAGAATATAGGGGACATCCCTTTCTTCTATACGTATTGAGTTGCAAGACTAATATTTGTATCAATGATATGGGATTTTGAATACCCTGCAATACTCTCTTGGTTTCTTCATCATATTCATGTTATAGAGTTTTGTTAGAAAAATCTAATTTCACCTTATGGGATGCTAACCAATCCATTCCAATAAGCAAATCATATGAATCCAAGGGTATGATATTCAAGGGTGATTTTGTATGCATCCCATTCATTTCAAATGGACAAGCTGCAACTTCTTCAATCACATGTCTTTTGGTTCGCATGGCTAATTGGACTAATTGTTATGAGGAAAATATCTCTATGGCTAGGGTGAACCACAACAGATAGGTATGACTGCAGAAATCAACTCAATTCCAGCATATGCTATATAAACTAATGTACAACAGGAGTAAGAAAGAGGCCTACCTCGTCCAAACGTTTGATGATGTCTACCATTGAGCACTTCGACCCAAAGATTTATACCTGCAACAAGTTATCAACAAACAAGCAGAGCAAGAATATAGTGATGATATAACAGGTTAATACATTAGATAGAATAATCCATCAATATACAAAAAAAACATGCCCATGGATCATAACACATATATTTACAAGATATCAATTGGATGGGAATGAGTATTTCTATTAATAAATGATCAGCAGAAGTGAAACATTACAAACTTCTGTGTCGGCATTGTTCGGAACAAAGAAATTGAGTTCTTTCCAACTGGGCCTCCACCACTTCAATCCTCCACCAAAGGCAAGCTACTATAAGGGAGACAAATAGGTTCTCCATCAATAAGGGAAGATCTTGGGGGATGAACACTATGTTCGGACTTAAAGGAAAAAGGGATGCAGACTCAATAATGAAGTAATAATTTATCTAGAGTAAATTTTCTCTCAAAGTTGAATCCTCTCCCCTTTTCCATAGCTCATAATTGGCTTCTTTATATCCTTTAAAATGAAACTGAAGGGTTGATTCAGAACATTTCCAATACATGGAAGGCTAAGGATCAGAGATATCCTGTCATGACATGGAAGCCTGACATTTAATTTTGATTTTCTGGCACAAATCCTGATGTACATGGGATGTAGTGGAGTAACCAGCATATACACTTGTGGTATATCTTGTAAGGTGCGTACAAGTGGAAAAATATTTATTTTTGTCTCTGGATTCATCAATCAGGGAAAGTAAGTCTGCATAGGGAAATCGAATCAGGCCCTCTTTGCAAGATTGCATAGGGTGAGGCAAATCTTTCTCTAATAGATGCCCCCTAATGTGTGAGGTCATAGGAGTATCTACGATGGCTGAAATAAATTATAAATAACCCATAAGTGGAGTGGTAGAGGACCATCTAGATGAACTCAATTGCTCATTACATTCTACACTGACTTTGCATACATGGATGCCAAGAATACACTGCAGATCCATGTGAAAAATATACCAAATAAGTGTCTGTGGCTATGAATAGGCAAATACAAATGTGGTTGCATGCCAATATCTATCATAGTCACAAACAAGGCCCAATAAAACCAGTCTCAAAATCAATCTGAAGATATCTGTATACCATGGAGTACAATCTGATCTACCATGATCATTGAAGTCATATAGGTACTGGTCCAATGAAAAGGAAGCAACATCTCAAGAAAGATGCGGCCACATAGTGATTTCTTCAAGTCTTTGTTAATGGATAAATTCGTGAGTGCGGACATAGACCAATCTCCCTAGATCCACCTGGATCTAGAACAAAATGAGACAGAATACTACTCTTTCCCTAGATCTAGATTAT